>JAQGBJ010001186.1:0-25670 GCA_034698345.1 Sphaeridia pumilis | reverse complement strand
CGGAATCTAATTTTGTTTTCAGCGAAAATTCAAATCCAATTAAGGACATTTATTAAAGATGTGGACGGCGGAGGAGGAAATTGAGGAGAGGCCGCCAGGTGGCGCTGGAACTGGCGGCGAGTATTCACCTGGAGAAATTATGCTCCTCACTCGGATGAACGAGAGAGAAAGTTGTTGTTGTTGTTGTTGTTATTTCTCCGTTTACATGGACAAATGTACAAGCTTGTGAACAAGATTTCTGAGTTCGCGTGTAGTAAACTATTTGTATAAAAATTTAAAAAAATTACATAGGTTTAAATACGAGTTGCCTGTTCTTTAAATTCATCTGAGGACAAATCATGAAGACAAAGGCACATACTATACTGCATGTGTATAATACGTTGTGAATTTTCGGATGATTCGGTGAGAGGAAACGCGATTGAAATGTGGAGCCTGAAAGCGAATTGCGGGTTGTTGAGAAATGATGAAAGTATATACGTATGAAGTGGTGTTGCTAGGGAGCCGGAAAAAGATGATAACAGACGAGCCGGCTTAGCTTACGCTTTTACATTAAAGACAACAAGGGCTGGATGAGGAGGGGAAAGTTATGGCGAGTGTTTCGAGTAGAAGTGAACTGGCAGCGGGAATTTGGAGTGTGGCGGGTAGTTGTGATTTCGTTTTTGAAAAAAGAGCCCTGGAAGAGACAGAGGGGGATGAAAGCCATAGGGCTGGAAGCAAGTTGGAAGACCTGGCAGACGAGTGCGGAACAAAGAAAAAAGGGGAAAAGTTGTCCAGAGGGTGGATTTCCAGCTTGCTGTCTGCCTGACTGGAGAAGAGGGTGAGTTTTGTCCGGGAGCGCGTGTGAGTCATGATGAGCCGGGTAGTCGGGAGCCAAATCCGAAACGGACAAGAACATCCCTCTTGTTGTGTGTCTCGTCGTCTGCTTCTGTGTGTCTTGTCGTCGTGGTTTTTTGAATTCGTCGTCAAGTGTATTGTCTAGTCGTCATCATCCTCGACACTCGAATCGCCAAAAACACGTTTATATTTTCTACAAATTAACGAGAAACGTCCAGTCATTAAGGTTAGCTACAAGTTGAGAAACAAGGCAACAAGTTGCGACGAGAAAGTGCGTAGTAGAATATACATAGGAACAAGCGCTCAAGAAAGAAAGCAAGAGCGTCATCATAGTAGTCGACGACATATCTCAATATAGTTTTTACAGAAACGAATAGTAGATTATTAGACGCAGAAATTATATTTATACATATAGTAGGGAAAAGTATATATATATTTTGAAACTGTGCAACATTCCAGTTGGAAACAAAGTACAAAAATCTTGCCAAACTAACTCTATATATAAGTGTGTGGTGGAAGTTGAAAGGGAGAAGAAAATGTTTGACAAGGAAAACAACCAACAGCCGCAGCTCCAGCAGGGGGCGCAGCAGCAGGCGCAACAGCCGCTGCCTCTGCAGACCAATGGCGGCGGTGCAGGTCAAGGTCAGCCGGGCCCCGACAGAATCAAGTTGTTCATCGGACAAATTCCCAGACATCTCGGCGAGAACGATTTGAAGCCTCTGTTCGATCCGTACGGGCCCATTTTGGAGTTTTCCATCCTCAAGGATAAACTAACGGGGATTCACAAAGGTGAGTTTGAATCTCAAGCTTATCCCGCCCAAGAAATGAGAGGAAGCGACTCGTAGGTGGAGCGACGGTCGTCGGGACCAAGCTTTCTGTTTCCAAAGAGTTGTTGAATTGGAGGATGAAGCTGATTTTTAAACTAAACAAAAGCATATCTTGTTTAGTCAACGGAAGCTGGTTTGAGCCTCTGCTTTTCTTAGCTCTCACTCTGAGAAGACTCTGAGCCGAAGCCGGGTAGACAAACAAAGGGCTGAAAGCATACACCACTATACAGAGGCTTCTTCTGATTCATTCCGGCTCAGCTTTGGGTTCTTGTAATGGAAAGCAAGGCAGAGACGTAATCCTTTGCAAAGATTCTGCTGGCTCAGACACCAGATCTGCAGGTCGGCGCTGCTTTTGCTTGGGTTGGGCAGAAGCGGGAACGTAAGCAATTTCCAGTGAAGCTTAAAAGATTTGTAGGTTGTACAGGTGGAGGAAAAAGCGTTGCCCGTTGAATATACTTTCTAATATTCATGGGAAATGGGAAATATCTCTCGAGCTCCTACGTGAACTCAGGTGAAGGCTAATGATGTAATTACTGGAGGTAAACCAGGGAAGATTCTTCTAATTTACTTCCCTTTAGCTCCCTCATGCACACAAGCTTCAAGGCAAGGCTGATTGAGTTGGGAGGAAATTTTAGATGTATCTTTGAGCAAAGCGTATGAAATTCCACATTTTATAACAAGATTGTTGTAAACCTTGCATCTAAATGGAAAATGAGAGGCTTAAGCATATCGCAGATTTTGTGCAGCTCAAAGTCTGAAGAGCGAGTAAAGCGACTTTGGTTCACCAACCAAGCTATTAATTTTGTCCAATTGGAATTCGGTGTTTAGAAAAGATGAAATTTGCTTCTGCTGTGTATATGTATATTTGTGGTGGCGAGGAAGACTGGAGAAATAGGATCCAATTTCGCGATGCAAAAGCGAATTTCCATCAATGTGATTTGGGAGGCTTTAAATGAGGAAATTATTCCCGAAAGAGGGAGAGATTTATCGGAAACGGAAGAGGTGCGTTGATGCGTAAGTTTCCCACGTTATTCACGGAGGGATGTCGGGCTTTTGTGTTGTTGGAGGACTTGAATCCATCGAAAGAGAGAGAAAGTTGACTGTTTGCGGGTCTTTTAGAGTCGGTGAATGAGCAAGATGCAGGTAGAAATAGGTATTCGGTAACTTGGGCCCACAACTACCTAGCACAAGAAGAACCCGAGAAAAAGTGATGAACAAGTTATTCGACTCCCTCCAACTTTTACTGCTTTCCTTAAGCTCTTCTCAGCATGAGAGATTTTGCTGATGACCGAAGTCGGCGCAGGTTCTTCTTGGTTTGGTATGGTAGATACCAAACTTCTTGCTGCTTTCTTTCTTCTTCTTCTGGAAAACACAATTCACCTCGGAACAACAAACCGAACTGGAATTGCATGCCACCACAACACGGCTCTTCCGGAACGTTTTTCCACAAATGTTTTTGTCTTTTGGCTCCAAGTGAGCATATGTTCGTTCTTGGTTTTGTGGGGAAGAATTGACCGAGCAGCTGGTTTTGTTTACATGTTTGTAGGAATATATGAAACTAAAGCTGCGATTCAATAACTAAGAATGCATTTGTAACTTAACATATAATTGAATTGTGATATCGATGATCAACTTGTTTTGCAGGCTGTGCATTCCTGACGTACGTTCACAAAGAAAGTGCAATTCTGGCTCAGCGAGCTCTTCATGACAAACATGTCCTGCCAGGGGTAAGTTTAAATTAATTAAATTAAAAGTGTGGTTTGTAATTATACATTTAAAACTGTGGTCACACAAAGTTTGAAGCAAAGCGTAATGAAATAGAGCATAATGAGTTAAGAAGATGCGACTTTGTTTACACTTTCATAATTGGCGCGCGGCTCCTACAAGGGACGCGAGTATGTTAGGCGCACTCAATGGCAATTTTGCCGATGGTTCCGCAAGTCCGCAAGTAGGCGAAGAGGAACAAGAGAATTTAATAAGATTCGGGGATGGAGAAAAATGTTATTGCAGAAGCAGTAAGGGAATGCAGGTCGCGTAGCCAGTTTATGATGCACGTAGAAAAGTCATCTTTCCTCCGAATAAAATACATTGTGGAGCTATAAAAGATTCGACTTCCGGCCGAGTGCGAGTGTGAGAAATCGAAGGGAAAGTTGGGACATTATTCAATTGAGCTGAGAGAGAGAAGGAACACTGCGCTCGCAGGTCAGGTCACGAGAGTGGAGTGGAAGCTGAGATTCGTCATTGTGAAGAGGAGCCCGGATTGAAAGCGCGGGTAATTTAAAGCTGGAGACCTTTTCCCAGGGACACAATAAACAGAATGAAGGAAAGCAGTTTAAAGGGAAATTGAATCCAAACAAGCGGCGAAATAGCTTGGAATAAATTTAGAGGCAATTTTTAGCTCCGTGAAATGCAATATATAGTTTCAAGTTTAGTACAGGAAGGAGCTCCTGGAGGAGGAGCAAAACAAGTTTCAAAGGTGTAAAGTTGAGGGGAGATTGGAGCAAGGAAGGCAGCACGTATATGATTTTTATCGGTGCAAAGAGCAACAAGAAATGCGGGAGTACGGGAGGTCTCACTGACTGAGATGAAGCTCATTTCGAAGTTGTTTCTTTTTGCTACCGCTGTTCTGGTGGTGAAGCGAAAGGTCATTTGAAGCTTCTGCTGTTGGTAAGGTGGTCACGTATATGTGGAGCGTGGAAATGAAATGGAAACGGGGGGGGAATATAAGAGAATTTGTGGGGAAAAGTATGGGGATGAGAAGAAGGAGAGTTGACAAGGGCGAGAGTTGGGTAGGGACGTCGTAAAGAATGATTACAAAGTGCAAGTTGGCATATTGGTGGAAAAGGATGGAAAGGTGGTGAAAGTATGGAAGCGAGCGAAAGAGAAAGATGGAGTATGCAACTGGAAAAGAGGAGGAGGAAATAAAATGATACGATGCGAATGAAAGACTAATAAAATTGTTGATGGGAGAAGAAGAGAAGGATGAGGGAATCTCGGGAATTCGGTCCATTATTAAAAATTATTTTGTGCGAAAAGTGATTTGATGGACGGTTGGTTCTGAGAGAGGGAGATGTTGAATCCGCTCATGTTCCCGGAAGAGCTCCTGCTGGATGGTGAAAAGAGGCTCCTCCAGCGAGAGAGGAACAAAGAGCCGGGAAGTTGAAGCGGGAAATTAGGTGTTCCGCTCTGAAATTTTGGTGAAATTGGACAGAAGCGGCGAAATGAGTGGGCGGGGCTCTCGAAGTGCATTATCAAGTTGCCTTCATGAGGTCTGACAAAATCTCGTGCAGAAACTTGTCGAAAAGGGATAAGATTTCCAGCCGCGGGGCATATCAAAATTTCAACCTCCCGAACAAGTAGGAAAACGTGATAAAAATGTGGAGATTATCTTATTTTAATAATGCTTTTTTGTGTTTGTATTATAACTTGCTCGGCGCATAAAGAGAAAGCCAACAATTATTTGTACGTATTATATTTTGGAAAGCTTACAGGCGTTTGTTTGAACTTGTACGTAAATGATGAGTTTGTTTCTCCAGCGGAATTAATTCTTGAAATGAATGCACATTATAATATGTATTTTTCCTTTGAGCGGGCAAAATATTTTAGAGTTGACAAAATTGTATACAAGTAATGAAATAAAAACAAAATTAATCTGAACTCGGATAAGAGTTTTAGTGACAAAGCTGCTGGTATTTGCAAGTTTGGGCAAAAATGAAAGTTGAGTCGTCAGACTGAGGTCAATTTAATAACACTTCAATCAAACAATTGAAGGAGAGATAGATTTTCGTCTCTTTTATTATTGCACAGTGAATCATTATATGGAATACCTTGAAATGATTGTCATGCTTCTTGCTATTTGTATGGACGAAAGTACAGGCGGGAATGGTGTGTGATAAAGGGCGAATTCGGCTAGATAAATTGTTATCATTGTTGCATTCTTGAAATAACTGACTTTCTCTCTAGTCGATATTCGCATTGCTCGCATACATACACAACAAATGTCAGACTAGTCAGACTTTCTCAAGGACGAATTGCATCCTTCTTGGTATTTGCTTGTCCGTAGCTCCCTCACTCAGTTTGCGTGATTGTGTATAATTTGGATGGATGGAATTACACGAAGAACTCCATCGTGGAACACTAAGCAACTCTTCTCTTCCAGGCTTTTTAGAATGGAAGCTACAAATATGAAGGCGAAGACTTGGCGTTTCACATAAGCTTAAAGGCCGTAAAAATTGAGTTTTAGAAACAGCACATGGTGTGAAATTCGCCGGTACTTGTGAACACGTGTGTGTATAATTCTATACACTTCGCATGTTAATTCTGCCATTATTAGCCGAAAGTAAAGAGTTGAAGGCGGGCGCGGAGGAATCAAGTGTGGCATTTCAACAAGGGCCGCCTGCCAGCGGTCAATTGAATTTTTATTGCGGGGGCGGAAACTACTTGTTTGAATGGGCCATTGTCTTGAAGCTCAGCTTGGAGCTCAGCTAAAGGAGAACGCCATAGAGAAACTTATTTCGAAAAGTATATCAAGTTATACAAGGAAAGTTTGCTCTATGAATTGGACAATGGAGCTTGAAAGAAAGAAGGAACGTGAATACTTCCATAGCTTGCTCGGTACAGTCGTTGGATTTCCGTCAATACATGATACATTTATGTGCCAGTCGCCCCTTGCTTTGGTTAGCTTAAAAGGTATCGACTGAGTCTGACATTGGACGGCCGAGGGGCGGGAGACATGCAACAAGAAATATGGAATCGCGAAATAAGAATCCATTAGGTAGGCAAATAACGGAGGGAAACAAACACGGAATGATAAAGGGGAGAAAATACAGGTTCCGAAGACACGGACCTGATGCCTGTATTTTACCCGGTGTAATTTGCGGGCTGAGAAATTGGACAATTAACAACAAGGACTTGGGTCCTGTTATCGATTATCGATTTCCTTGGCAGTGAAAAAGAAGAAGAAGATGATGGAAATTTGCTTCTTCTTCTTTTTGAGGATTTGGAAGAGGATTTGGATGGTGATTTCTCTGAGGAATCCTACGAAAAAAGGACAAGTCGCTTTGAAGGACTTGAATGGGGGAAATGGAGGAGAAAGGCTACACAAGAAAGGCTCGTCGAACTACATAAAGAGCTTTTTCATGAGAGGAGGAAATGTGGGAATGGGATTGTTGTCGGACAAAGTATGTCGAGATGTGGAGGGGGGGGGGGTAAAGCTATGGCCCAGAATTGATTGATTCTCATATGGTCGGGACGGGAGCAAGATGTGTGTGTGGATTTGAAAAGTAAAATGAAACTGGGATGTGTATACAGACAGACAGTAGCGGAATGGACGTCTGCGGACAGATTTACGAAGTCGGTGGGTTCTGGTGAAATGCGTTTGAGTGAGGTGCAGAATGTGGACTGAGGGGAAATGTGAAATGTGTGAAAAGGAGGAGGGATCTGCCCAGACGTGTGTTTACATTAGACCAAGACTTTTGGTGTAAACAGAGAGTCGGAATTTAAAAATAACCGGAGAACCCTGCGGTTTTTGGACAACATGTGTTTGCCGGGCAGTAAAAACTAAAGTCGGGTCGCTGAAACATGATGCAGAACTTGCAATTTCTCGCTTCTTGGAGACGAGGATTGAACCCAAGAAAATATATAAAGTTTAAAAGCCGTTCATTAAATCAAGTGGGGAGAAGAAGGAAAGAGGAGGAGGAGAAATCCAAGAAAGAATGCAATATATACCTGGGAAAATCCATGAAAGAAAAGCTCGCAGTAAAAATGTTATTACCTGCAAACACAAATACGCCCCCCTCCCCCCACCTTCTTTACGACACGACGTTCGCCTCTTGAAACCACCAAGAAGGAGAAAAATTTGAGCATTTTAACCCAACCGAAATGCAACAAGAGATCCGGTTGATTGACAATAAGAAGAAGAGCTTGGGTTGGGTTGAGAGCTTTTCGTAAATATACTTTGGACTTTAGAATAACGGAAGGAGCAACTGGTGAAAATTCTCATAGAATCGACAATGGAGTTGGTTTCGTTTTGTTATTATTAATTAGCTTTGCCGGTGGAGACAGCTCGTTAGTGAGCTTTCGATTTGGAAATGGAACTTGGATTTCGCAGCAATTAAAATGGACGGAAGAAGAGAAGGAATTGGAGATGTGGATTGGACGGGTGGAAGTTGGTGTTAATTGGGGATTTGTACGTAAAAGGCTCTTGAGAATCATCATTGGACTTGAGGAATAGGAAATTGGGAGAATCGGAGGCAAGTCGGTTGGTGCTCATGAGCAGTTGGTTGTTTGAAAGCTGAGAAAAAGAAGCCTGTTGCTGGCGATGAGCGTCGCTCCTGCTCCTTCCGCTCCTATGCTTTCAAGCGTCGGTGGAGGCGGCCTAAAAATATCCATAGCGAAGTGTGTGTGTGGCGTATTCCATGTTCGTGTGCGGAAGCGCTATTCGGTTCTCTTGAGGAGCGACGCTTCTTGAGCTGCTGCTCCTCCTGCTCGCTCGAGAGAAAGTTGAGGTGAAAGTTGGCGGAAGTCGACAGTGGTTGAGTAGACGCTGCTGAGGTGCTACAACTGCTGGGTGCACGTATTTTGCACTAGTCTTTGCTGTTTGTCGTCGTATCGTACCGTCGTCGTCGTCGTCCTTTTAAACGTCTTTGTTATTCCGTTTTAAAATAGCAGTGTCCCTGGGTTGAGTTTTTCCAATTTTTTAGTCTTTCTCTCTCCTAGGCCGCGGAAACTATTATCAAAAGTATTAGCAACTTGTACGCTTTTGCTGTTTTTACTCTAAAAAGTGGTGTATTTTCAGAGGGAGGTGCATCAAAAGTTGAGGACGGAGTTACTGTCAGAAAAGTGGTTTTGTAAAAATATACCTTTGATTGGGTGTGGTGTGGACTGACGTTTGAAGTAAAAGCGTGTGTAGCTTCGACAATCATATTTGTAGACAGGAAGTGAGGGAGAAGGACAATCAGCCAGCGCGATAAATAGCGACTTATTAGAGAGAACCGTACCGAGCTTTGACAAGTGGTGTTTTACAATTATAGGTTAGGTTAGGTTGGGTTAGTTAACCCAAGCTGGGTTAGGTTATACAAAGCTGTTAAGAAGGAGGGGGCAGATGCTGAGTGTGACCACAGAGAAACTGGGGGTTGAGCGAGGAGCGAGTAAAGCAAAGGCTTGCGTTTGGATTTCGTTTTATAGATGAACCGTCCCATTCAAGTGAAGCCTGCGGACACGGATAACCGCGGTGGTAAGTTTTTGATTGATTGAAAAAGAGCGGGAATTGGAAGAAGGAGTGTTTAATAAAATATTGTTTTTGGATTTTGCAGAAGACAGAAAATTGTTTGTAGGGATGCTAAGTAAATCACAAAAGGAAGAAGACGTGAAAAGCTTATTCGCACCTTTCGGGAGCATTGAAGAGTGCACGATTCTACGTGGAACGGACGGAGCTTCCAAAGGTGAGTAAATATGAAAGAATTCATTGGAATGAGAATGATGCATTGGCGAGGTTGGGGTTGCATTATATATTTAGCAAAAACTTGTTGTTCCTGCTCCTCCACCAATACCGCCTTTTGATCCCTTTCACAAATGTTCATCCAGAGCAAAGACACGTCTTTTATCAACAATGAAAGGTTCTGGACGAGGATTTTGAGATTTCGCAGCAGTCAGAAGTCAGCAGATGTGGTAGAAGCGTAAAGGGGAAAAGTTGTGTTTCAAGAGTTGAACTATAAGAGACTTGCATCCGGTGACAGGACAGTTTGTAAAGAGTTTTTTGAAGAGTGTGCTGCTGGTTCCTGGGGATGAGGTTCTGGTTGCCGTCATTTAATGACTTTTGACTGACTTGGCAAGGCAAGAGAAGTTGGTGTGGACATGATGCCATGATGTTCACTTGGGGAAAAGTTGGGACGGAGCTTCAAGTTTGTGATGGCGGTTCAAGTGTCACGTTTTGAGTCGTGTATAAAATAATTACTTTCCCTCTTGTACTTTTTGCAAGAGCTATCAAGATTGAATTTCGCAAAAAGTAGTTTACTACAGAGTTTGCTGAGAGGGAGACAAAAGAATAAAGTTTTCAAGACTTTTTGAACCACCTGCTCGCTCCCTACTAATAAATGAGACTTTTGGCCGTCGACATGAAAGTTGAGGAGGAGAAAGAAGCCGTTGGATGTTTGTGATGGGACATTTGGTGAAAGCTTGGGTTGGTGGCGACTCCGGTTTGATTGGGTTCTGTGGAGTTTGTTGTTGAGTTGACTGACTGTGAGTGAATCTCGGGTTGTTAGTTGCAAGAGGGAAACAAGGACCCAGTTGAACAACTGTTGGAAATCAATATTTGGACCCAAGCGTCGTTGCTTTCCTTGGGATCCAGCAGTGCATTTCCAGTGCTTGGGTTGCGTGCCCATCTCCTCCGCTCCTCCTCCTCCTCGTCCGGACAAAAGGAACGGGAAGAGAAAGAAGAGCTGCGGAGGAGAAGGAGGAGAAGCGGGGAGGAAAGCAGGCGGGAGTTGCATGATACAAGGCGACTCGTCCTTTCCAGATTCTCAGCCTTCGTACATCGTACACTGGAAGAGCGAGCTCTGTGTGAGAGATAACCCGAGAAATCGATATCGTCATGGAAACGCAGCAGGCTTTCCCGTCCTGCCTTTCGCTCCGGCTTTCTTTCTCCCCCCCAACAAGAACTGTAAAGCGAGCAAAAGCTAGTTTTTGTATATTGACGATGCAACAACAACCAACGACAGCCACATGTTGATGATGACCATAATAAGTCGACCGGAGTGAAATGTCATGTATCTAATCCGTGGATTCTTTCAATGTCTTTTACTCTGTCCAGGTTGTGCGTTTGTCAAGTACGCGACGCATGCTGAGGCTCAAGGAGCAATCACAGGTTTGCATGGCAGTCAGACGATGCCGGTAAGTATTGGACTTGTTGAGAGACTCGTTGGTCCTCAATAAGGACGTAAAAATGACTTGGTTTTTGCAGGGAGCTTCCTCTAGTCTAGTAGTGAAATTTGCTGACACGGAAAAAGAGCGGCAACTTCGCCGGATGCAACAGATGGCGGGAAACATGGGCATTTTGAACCCCTTCGTCTTCAACCCCTACGGACCTTATCCTTACATGACGGCAGCGGGACAGCAGTCCGCCGGTCCCCAGCACGCGCCTCCATACCTCATGGGACTCAATGGACTCAACGCTGCTGCCGCCGCTGCAGCCGCAGCGGCCGCTGCCGCTGCCAACACAAACAGTTCGACGCCCAATTCGAACGGCATGAATGGAACTGCGCTCTCGTCCCCGACGCTGAGCCTCCTCAATGGCGCCCAAGGCGGAGGAGGTCACAACGGCAATGACATTTACAACGGCTTGACCCAGCCGTACCCGACTCGTAAGTCCAGAGTGAAATCTGGTTTCTTCTTTTTTCACTGGTAGAAAGTATAGCCAAAGGGAATCTCACTTCGAGTGGACATGAACTGACTGACTGAAAGGTGACTCAGTCAGGTTCGAGCTGGGCCCCAAGAGAAAAGAGCGGTAAACAAGTTGATTAGGGCGGCGGGCCCAAGTTGTTGAGGTGGTGGAGCTGCTGTTTGGAGCCTATCGACAGAAATCTAATAACGTTGGTGGAAGGAGGGAAAGAAGGCGAGGTTGCCATGAGGAAAAAGGTTGCCATGAAGCGAGAGAAGGAAAGCTCGGCAGAAGAAGAGAGACGAGCCCAGGTTGAGTTCTTCAGCGGAGAAAGCAATCAAGTCCTGTAAGTGGGTATTTACTTTGGAAAGTGGGAATTTGAGAGAGAGATTTTCAAACAACTCATCAAGGTTCCGAAAATACTCATCGGTGAAACACCTGAGGGGAGTCGAAATTATCTTTCCGAATGTAAAGCTCCAAATTAACTTGCTCTTGCTGTGGCTGGTAAACAATAATTGCTTTTTCCGTGGAGCGGGACACATACAAAGTTGGGCGCCCGGAGGTATTTGTATATATTTTATAGACTCGCGTTCTTTGAAGTTGATCGAGAATCGAGTTGGACGTGAAATGCAAAGGTAATCAAAAATTGAAATTCGAGCTTCAAACGTATGAAATATACATGTTTAATAATAACTGTATCAAAGTTTTGACTTTGGATGAAAATGAATGACAGCTGAAGGCTACTAGAGAAGAGACAGACTGCTAAAAGCTATTGCTTGTAAGCTGAAGAAGGGAGTTAAAGATGCATGCTGCCGAATCGAAATTCGAGGTCAGTCGAAGAGACTTCGCAGAGGTGCGTTCAGGGAAGTGGAAGAAGTACACGGGCGAATTGATGGGAAAATATAGAAAGAAGACGCGGTTTGGGGAAAGTATATGGAGAAACAATATAAATTGAGGATATGATATGACTTGGAGATATGAATATTGAAGAGGAGAAGCGGATGGAAGAAAGTGATAAGCGTTGAAGGATTGGGTGGTGGAAAGGACGGAATTTTTTGACTTGGAGTATCTATTAGCGAGAGAGACGTCGGAGCGGAATACAATGGTTCGAAGAGACGACGACGAGATATTCGCCTTGTTGAAATGAAAGCAGCTTTTATAGCAAGATAAGTTGGAACAAGATGGAATTTTTTCTCCGCGAGAGAAAATAGGCATTTTCCCTTTGTGAAATAAGAAGAGGCCGAGGAAATAAGAGAGAGAAAGTTGTGAATGGCTTGCGAAATGTGTACCTTGTGGAGCACAATAAGAAGCAATCAGTGGAGAAGAAGAAGAAGAAGAGGAGACGACGAGGGACATTGAAGAAGAAAACTCACTCAATGGCTTCAGCCGTCCGTGAAGGAGGAGGCAAAACTTTTGCTGGAGCGCCGCGCGCTCCCGGACGAGATTAGCGGCGGAGATAAGCGAATTTACCTGGGCGAAGGAGATTATTTGAGACGTCGTTGAACATCATATTTCGGGCTTTATTCTTCTATCTTTTTCCTCGTTCCTTTTACTCCTCCTCCAAGTAATCCCGAGCCGGGGAGGAGAGAAACCATAGGTCGCCGCGCATTAATTTCCACTCGGGCAAAACAGAAATTGATAACTTTTGGTGGCTGGAGATAAAGGGGGGGGGCGAAATGGAAAAATGATACAAAGCTGAGATTAATTCAGGAGAGACTCCTTTTATCCTCTTCCTCCAAGGATGATGATGATGACTTTTGAATCCTTAGATTCGCCGGACATGCGAGACCAGCAAATCATGTACATTGACGTACTTCCACCGGGCCTCCTGGGGCAAGGGCTGCCCAACGGCGCCGCCGACGCTGCGGCTGCCGCCGCGCTGCACAACGCCGGCTACCCCGCAGCGGCCGCGGCGGCCGCTGCCGCTGCAGCCGCTGGTCTACCGCCTTATCCCGGAGTTGGTGAGTTGGAAGCGCTGGCTGCCTTTTTCTAAATGTGTTCCTGTGTATATGTATAAATTGACTGACATTTACAAAGGACGATATATAGCCGGAGTAGGTTGTGTCTAGAAATCTAGTAGCAAGTTAAATAAAATTGCATGGACTCAACTTTTGCTAATGGCGGCGCTGTATGTTGACATATGTGTGTATAATACAACATGGCCCTTCGTTGTTGTACATAAACATGTTACATAAGCCAAGCGTTTCAATGTTTGATGTTCCTGTGTAATAATTGATTATTATATGCTTGTTTCTTGGGGTGTATTGGTAAATAGGGCTTTTGATATCAACAAGGCAAGTGTAGTTTATTCATGGGGGGGAGAATCGGATGTCCTTCGAGTTATAAATCTTCTTTGTAAATGGTCAATGTTGGATGTGGCGGCGTTGTTGGAATTAAGTACTTGGACGGGTGTGCGATTTTGGTTCTTCGACGAGCATTATTTTGTCGCATGCCCGGAAGAGCTCATGTAAATTAATTAATTAATTAATGGAGCTTTTGATGAATGATTTTGACTCGTGTGGTAATATTTTGAAAAGGGGCGGGACTCTATGGATCGCCACCGCCTGCTGCTGTTGCCGCTGCTGGACTTGTTGGACATGGGATGGGCATGGGGAATCGCGAAGGTATCAAATACTTCTCGGGTATATGAAAAAACAGTGTCCACGTCTGTAGCATTAGTTTTATAAGGAGCATCAAAATGTGTTGTAAATTAATTATTTTGCACTAATCCATCATCGATAGTTGTATATACAAAGTTTTTAGTCGCCTAACTTAACTCAAGCACTCGTCTCACAAGGAAAAACTGCGTGTGGAGCAAGGAGAGGTCAAAGGGCAAAAGAATGACAGTTTTGCTGTGTATGTCTTGCACTCGATGTTTTTGGTTTTGCTTATAACATGAAGCTAATTAATTATGGCCTGCATCACCCCCGCCTCCGACTATTTATAAAAGCGCACTTTGCTGTGATCTACTAACCACCATCAAATCATAGTCGCCTTCAATGAAATTTTAAGAACTGATTCTGCCTTGTGTTTGCTGAATTCGATGTTGCATTTGGTGTTGAAAGAGAGCAAGTTTATACGTTTGTGAATGCCTGTGAGAGCCGTTTGAAAAACACGTTCAAAATGGACGAAACCGGGGGAAAATTGGCAATGCGAGGTGTGTGTGTCACTAAACGGACTGTTTTTTGAATAACTTTCGTTTCTTTGACTTTGTAGTTTGGGATCTGTGCATGATTTTAAAAAAGCTTGAATTGATGTTGTTGTTAATGTGGAAACTTTTGGTAGGTATTTAGAATCTTGTAAAAAAAGCTCTGACTATTTTTGCTGTAGCTGTTTGTCTATGCCTTGTATCGAACTCGTCTCGTCTCTGATTGCAGGCTGTTCCGTTTCCGGTCCTGAAGGGTGCAATCTGTTCATTTATCATTTACCTCAAGAGTTTGGAGACGCCGAACTCATGCAAATGTTCCTTCCCTTCGGCAACGTCATCTCGTCCAAAGTCTTCATCGACCGAGCTACAAACCAGTCCAAATGCTTCGGTTAGCCCTTTTTCATATTTTCAAACGTAGTTCCACATATAGCGACTTTCTTCTATGTAGTTGTGATTGTGACTTTCTCCTCCTTCCGCCTCAGGTTTCGTAAGCTTTGACAATCCGGCCAGCGCCCAAGCAGCCATTCAGGCGATGAACGGCTTCCAAATCGGCATGAAGCGCCTCAAGGTCCAGTTGAAGCGTCCCAAGGATGCTTCGAGGCCCTATTGACAAGTTTATTGAGGAACCACCGCCTCAGCTCTCTAAACGACGACTCCTTCGAAAAAGCTTCGTCGTCGTCTCTCTCTCTGTGAAAAACTGTTTCGTAAATACTTTGGGAGGCGCTATGACTTCGTTTCTCTTGTGATTTCAAAGTGATTGATGGTCGCTGGAGGAGGAGCTGATTGAAATTGTTGATTGTTGTTGTTATGATGATTTGGACGGGTGCGTACAATGGGAAGGCAGCAAGAATGGACGACGTGTGTGACAAATGGAAGCTCCTCTGAGACTGATAAGTGTTTTCATATCCAAGTGTCAAAAAAGGACAAATCTCGCTACTACTACTTCTACTAAAGAAACAATTATTGCCAAAAAGTATACACAGTGTCACAGGGCTCGTGGTCAAAAGTGAATTTGCTTTCTTTTCAACAACACGTACGATTCAGCAGCCAAGGCAGCACCAATTTCCAAAATGCTCTCATATCCTCCTCATTGATTTAAAAACTGTTACTGAAAAGTGATTCCTCCTGCAGTCCTCAAATGTTCTATAATTGCAACTTATGTGATTGAAGGGCGGTGAATCCAAAAGCGAGAAGGTGTTTTCTTTTGAAGCGTATCTCTGTTGCTTGGTGAATTGTCGTCGTGTACTTACTTAATTGAGGAAGGAGTCGACAGTATACGCTGGTATTGCCACAAAAGTGTGAAATACAATCATGAAATATTTATAACAGATGAAACAAAGGTTATCAAAAATGTAGAGAAATTAGAAAAGGAGAGCAGAAAAGAATATCTAATTTATATACAATATATTTGCATGGAAAATAGGCAAGAGAGGAGAGAAAGCGCAGGAGCATAGTTCTATATATAATTGCTATAGACGTAACAGGAGCCTAGGACTATGTAGACTACAAATAAGAAAAGAACAAGAGTAGATGCAGGATTGCTATGATTAGTTAGAGGAAAAGTAGAGGAACTTGCAAAAATATCATCATCATCAGTAAAACACGCACCTGTAGAAACAAAAGTAACTCAACTGTCTGAGGAAGGAACAATCAGTTTTGCAAAAATTTACCTGGCGACGCAGCAAAAGTAATGGTTTATATATAATAGGCGCTTAGGAGGGTGATGTAATATGCCAATTAATAATTTCAAGATTTATATAGTCCCGTAGAAAACACTGTGTTCTGGTCAGTATTTCATGAGAGCAGCAACTGGAATTCTTTTGTCTCTTGAAGACCTCTGGACGTGTAGCAATGATTTGTAGCTTTAAATTTGAGTAGAAATATAAACGTTTCTAGTCGGAAAGGCCAAAGGTATTTGGATATTTAAGCACCACAAGTACTTATTTGAAACAAGCCAGAAGCTTATTAGCGGTACTGTATATCGCGGAGGCGATTTAATATTTAGGATAATAATAATAAGCATTAAGGAATTTATAAATATATACAAGAACAAGAGCACGTGATGGCTGACGATATTACCGAAAAGTATTGCGAATTGTAAATAAGTACTTGCATTTGTGCGAAAGTGGAAACATACTGTGAGAATGAAAAAAGTATTATTATTACAAGGGAAACCTATAACCTAACCTAACCTAACCGTTACATATGTACTTTGGCGGCTTCCTAATTTAATATTTTTCTAGCGTCAGCTATAAAATTTATGGCAACCAAACTGTATTTCGCAACCTTTGTAAAACTTGCGAAAAAATCGATTAATAGGTTCATAGCTTGCTACATTTCATGGAACCCAAGAGTACAAGTGAACAGAAGCTGTTTTTGCCGAAGAACTGTAGTCGCAGATTTGCGCTATTCACCAACTAAACAAGTACGAGTAAGTTTTAACATGAAAGCTTGCCTTTTGGCTACTTATGGAGAAAAATAGCTACTTGGCTTAAATATCAGTAAGTAGAATTTCCAACTTGTATTCGCCGTAAAGCACTATGAAACTGAGGACTTGAAAAGCAGTAAGTATAAATATAAGAAAGCCGTACACGCAAGTTTCCAAGATTGGAGGCAACCGAAAAGAATGATGAAGACCATCATAAGTGTGGTAGTGAGTAGAGGGAAAGTTTTTAGATTTTAGCAATATAGTTGTAGAATCCTAGTCTATATTTTAGATCCAAACATAACAGGCAAAGTTATAGTGCCGAGTAAACAATAAATAAAAGGTTATAGTTGATAAAAACTTTAGCAAATTCCCGCCATAAATGAAATGATTGCGATATACGATGCGATGCTATCAGAAACTTGTGTACATACAGAAAATAATATGAAAAGAAAGGATAACGAGGAGAAACCTGTGTTGTAATACACGAAAGTCGGATAATATAAAAAGTTGTTGTCGAATTATGAGAAATATATGAGGTGGGAGGAGGGGGAGGAAGTTTATAATTTTGTTGATTCTACTACTGTTTCTTACTGTTAAAAATGAAAAATGGCGTCCCACATGCCAAACGACGTGTGTGGCTTTCAGAGCTTTATATTGTCTACTAGTCTCTGGTAAATTTTGTGTAAATTGGCGTCGAGTTTTAATGAAAAACTTTGGTTTGAAATGGTGACGACGTACAAACAAAAGTGCATTGATTGCAATCTTCTATATATATAATACAACTCGTTGTATTAATTGCCAAAAATTCTGTCTGGTTATCTCATTGTTGATTTGCTGTTATCACCTAAACAAACTTATGCAACTTGTTCACTATCTTGAGCATATCACAAAAAGTGTATTTCTTGTAAAGGGTGTGTATTTGTTACGTGTGGGGAGGGCGACAACAAATGGTATTACAACTTGGTGGAGAAAAGAAAAGAATACGCTAATGCTGTAACGCTATTGCAAATTTAGGTTAAGGAGAAAATATTATTATGATTATTGTTACAAAAAGTAAAACTACTAACTAAATATAAATTACAAAATATTGGCAATGTTTGTTCTCGGACCGACTTGACTTTTACAGGCAGCTTTGGCCTTGGGCTACAAAAAGAATGGATACATTAACGCATAAAAATATAAAATAACCACAGGTAAAATTACCGAGGACTTTGTATAAGTAAATGCAGAGCTTGCTCTTTTGTAAATATTTAAGGGATGATACAATAAAGAAAAGTTTTCCAGAACCAGAGTCAACCCTTTCACCATGTTGAAAGCGCGGTAAGGAGATGCGAGCTTCTCTTGAATGGCGTCGGGCGGAGAAATGCGAAGAGGAGAAGCTCTCCGAGGGATTGCGCATCTCTGCACATGTGATGACATACGAAGAGTTGTAGTACCGTCTCCTGCCAAAGAATGGCACAAAACGGCCAGGCATAGTTGCACGTGCACATGCTTTTGGTATTAGGTTAGGTTAACCCAACCCAAGGAAGAAACCCAAGGCGTTTTTACTTATGTAGACTTTATTACTTTGGTATTATTATTTTATGTCGACAATGTACATGTCTTGTTGATTCTTCTTACTCTAGAATTTTACGATTAAATAATACTAGCAGCTATTTAATTATAGGCGCAGTGCACACAAAGGAAAAAATACACAAAACTTTGACAGGTGCAGGCTTAAAATGATCAGTTACGTGATTGCATATTTATTCTTGTCCACTATTCCAAGTCGTACCTTTTGGAGACTTTGAGGCGCTAAAGGGCTTCCACACTACATTCGATTCTCACTACACAGATTCTCAGATCATTTTTACTTGGGTTACTTTACAAGTTTAACATTCTACAAATTCGCAATTACATGCCCGTTGCATCCAAGAGATTGCTGAAACAAGAAAACTTGTCGTCATATGTCTGTATATATCGATTGACTACGTTTACGTTCCTTTGATGTCTTCGCCTCAAGCCATAGAGCATGAGGAAAGCATTGAGTTAGTTGATGATTGTTGAATGATTCTACATAGAATTAAATATATCCACCAAACCTACTACCATTCCATTCAAGCACCCTGAACAAATAATTTAAGTTGTTGTTGTTCTTTGTTGTTACTGTCCAACAATGATATGGCGTCTTCATTTTTTAACTGTATACTTGCTTATTAACTTATGATGATACTGCGACTGAATAAAGTTTGAGAACTTTTTCTTGAGGCGGTTCTCTAGCAGGGCTCTCCAAGAAGCACTTTTATGCTCTCTGGTTTCTGATTATCGATTAAAGTATTGCTGTGACATGTCAGCTGAGGCTGCTGTTGCTCCGGAAGAAAAGGGATTTGTCGACTGGTAGTTGGCGAAGCCTTGGTCAGGCTGTTGTTGTTGTTGTGGTACTTGCTGCTGTTGGTGGTGGTCGTAGTTTTCGAGGCGCGAGTTGGAATGGACGCGGGGAATGGAGCCAGGTACGCCATGAGGTGCCAAGTGGGCGTTTTCCTCAGCTGCGACCATGTGCGGGTCGTACTGCTCGGGGATTTCGCTTATGAAGCCGCCAGCGTCCTTCTTGTAAAAGTTCATAAAGACAAAGACAGCGAGGGCGATGAGGCAGAGGAAGCCGTAGAAGCGGAACGTCCATTGGGTTCCCTTGGAGTAGACGAAGAAACCGCCGAGAATGGCGCCCATCCCGCGACCCAGTCCGTGATGAAGTCCCTGCAGGAGGGACGAGCCCGACTGTCGAAGTTCCGGTGGCGTGTTGTGGGCCAAGTACGAGGAGCACGCTGCCCAGACTGCCGCGTGAGTTATTCCTGTGGAAACCCAAAAAGTTGATGATAAGACACAAAAGTTCTTCCAACTAGACTTCTTCTCTCCGATTCAAAAGTATTAAAGGCGGATAAAGTCATTATGAAAGAAAGTTTCCAAGTGCCGCCGCAATCAACAGTTGGGAGACCGCATATGCATGCATACTTTCACTACTTGCTTCAAGTAGTCCGAGAAGACTCGAGGAGGATTTCTGTGGTTTCGCTGGGATTTTGAAGGGAAAGTTTTGCAGGCAAAGGAAGGAGTGTATATATGAACTAATTGGCCAAATTGCGCTCGAGTTTCGACAGTTCTTTTGGAGTATGTAGACGGGGGAGTTAACAAGCTGAAAAGATGATGGGAAGGTTAGGTTGGGCATTGTCGTTGTAAAATCCGGGAAGCTCAAATAATAATTGCGGTGGCATTATCTGAGGGTCTGTGAGAGGGACAAAAGTTCTTTGGTGGCTCTCGAGTGAATAAAGCTCCTCCTGGAGCCACTGATAAGGAAAAGAAGCTCTTCTTCTTCTTTGAACAAGCAAAACGGAAGGTGAGTCGGAAAGAAAAAGAGCCCCAAAGACTTGGATGGAGGCGGAGGCGGGTAACGAGAGAAAAAGACAAGTGAAGAAGAGACAGCACAGCGGCAACTTTTGGAGTCAAAAGAAAGTTTCTTCAGGGGGACCACAATGGAGAGGAAACGTTGAGAGTTTTGAGCCTTAATAAAGTCATACGTATAAGGACCGCTGGTTTCTTCCAAAAGATCTCCTTGTAGATTCCAAGTATGAGTAGTGTGCAACATCCTTTTTACCTGTCCTGCCTTATCTCTCTGAAGCAAAATATAAAAGTTGCTGTGGAGAACACCCGGAACGAAAAAGAAGTTAATCTGAAATGGCTTCTCCCCGAATCAACTGTTTTCAAAGTCGCGTCAAACAACAAGAAAAAACAAGCTTTTGGTGGGAGGATGATCATTATCCGAAAATAACGAGCGAGAAATTGATCAAGGCTTATTGTTGTGTTGTAGCTCCGCAGTAACGACGGAATAACGAGCTCCCCCGAACCCTAACAAGGTTCGTTGGTTGGGAAATCCGGTTTCATGTGGGCACTGACAAGAGCGCGACGACAAAATAATTAGCTCAATTCCAGAATCCCTGTTTTCAGCGCTGCTTTGCTAAAAGAGAGACAAAACTGATAGAACAGACACGGTTTCAGAGAGGCCCGAAACAAGAAAGACGTTCTGTGGCCGTTGGAGCATATAAATATTTCATGGAATCTTGTTGAAATTCGTCCCCAGTGGAAGCGAGAAAGTGATGTTGATGAGTCTTGGAATTTTGTGGAGGTTGAGCACTTGAGCGTGGTGAAAGCGTGGGAACGGGAGCAAAATGTGTGGTCTTGTAGTCGGGATTTGGAGGGACGAAAGTGATGATGCTAATGTCATGAATGTGGAGAGGCTTTCTCATTCTCATTTAATATTTAATTTCGCTCTTACACTTCTGCAGGATCGAGTGCCTATAACGCGTGAAAATTGAATCTGAGATTCGCAGGCCTGAATGAAAAGCTTGTGGACGCTGCTGGTTCGGAATCTATATACCGGTTTAATATGGTAATTCCGCTTAATGGAATCGCCGCAAGAAGCTATTTGGGGGCTTTGCGAGGGAAATATCAATCGACATTTTATGCTGTGAGCTGAAATAGCCTGAGACTTGATGCCAGTTCCACATTTTGGAATAAGAGACGAAAGCGGAAGGGAATCAGTTGGGTCCACGTGGACATGTGCTTCTTCCTTGAGCAAAACCCATGGACGCCGCTAGCCTACTATGAGCGCCATCTATCGAGTGGCGAGAGGAGAGGAGCGTTTCGGTGCTAGCAACGCTAGGGTTTGTAGTGGGAGAAAGGTGACGAAACAGGATATGGGTGCGTGTATTATAGTATATTATATAGCGGAGTCGTCGAAACGGGATCAATATTTGGCGTGAAATTGGACTCACCTTGAACAAATTCGAAAGGCAGGACCCACCAAGGATTGGTCAACGCAGTAATGTAGAGGAATCGAAGGACGTTGCACAAAAGTCCGATGCACAGCACTTTGATGTGACCCAGTTGACCGATGAATGTCGAGCTGAAGAAATAGGCAAAGACTTCGGAAACGTGGTTGATGACTGAGGCGAGACCGAAGAGTGTTGGTGAACCGCCGAAGTCCTGCAATATAATAATTCCACAAGTTTATATAAGACAGCAGCTCAAGACCGCACACAGCAGTTACCTCATTTTGATTTACTGACCTGCAGATGCCAGAAGAGGAAAGTAAATATCAATCCGATACCGACTCCCATCAACCATGCAATGACCAAAAAGGCCATGCAATTGGGCGTCTGAAAATGACGGAGCACGATAACCCATTCAGGAAGCTGGCGGTTGGTTTGGGCAAAGACTGTCGTTTGTGGGAGGCCTTCCGAAGTGATTTTCTGAAGAGACAAAGTCATGCGTTTTAGAACCAACAGACTTTAGAGAAAGGCGAAAAATTTGTGAAAACAGAATGAACCAAAAGTTACCGGCTTGTTGTCAATGTCGATAGTTTCAAAGCCGCCGTTGGGTTGCTGCTGTTCGAGTTCAATTCCCGGGATGGAGACTTCGGGCATCTTCAACCTCCACGCAAGCAAAGTGGCGAGTCCCATGAGAACCACGAAGATGGCAAAGCAAACCGTGTAGTTTTTCTCCTGGGAATCGATAAAATGATGTTTAGCTAAACATACTTACTTGTGGATCCAGTTACGTGTCGAGTGGCTTAGCGGAATTGGCCTCAAGGGAGTACTTGAAGTGTCTACACATCTAATGTACAGATTTGTTTCGAAGAAGCAAAAATGTCCTTTTCCCGTACCTGTTTCATGGGGTTACACTTGCGGTCAGGAAATGTGGAGTGGTCCAAAGCGATGCCCATGAAGAACATGGCGACGGCCCAACCCGCTGACCCGAACATTCTTTGGTGGCCGTAGCGCGAACCGGCTTGGTCGCCCAGGACTGACAGAACTGCTGAATCCGCCAAGACTAGCGAAGGAGATGCCAAGGCTTCGCCGGCGATGATCAGAAGAAGGAGGAGCACGAATACCTATGGTCACAGGTTACAATGAGTACAAGCCGAAGTTGATCAAAAAACATGAAATGAAGCCCAATCTCACCTTGGTACAGTCATCCTTCTTGAAGACTTGACTGGAGAAGCTGGGACTGACCCATTTGTCGTGCTCGGTTCCCTTTTCATAGTTGTCAGCATAGGAGAGTCTGAGAGGAGAAACGCCAGGAGCTGCCTTGGGAAGTCCTCGTTTGGTTCTGATTTTGGGTTCGGTTTCAATATCGACAAAGTCTTCCATGCCGGGACTTTCCAAGAGATTTTCATCGGGGTGTGCGAAGAAGCTGGGCGCTTCGCGCTTGCTGATACCACCTTGATACTCCGGTGGTTTGATGAGAGTTGTGGTTGAGTTGACTCGGTAGATGCAGGCGACGGGTTCGGGCTGGATGAAGCCAAGAGGGAAAGTGAACAGAATCCAGCAGAGGAGCGATCCGATCAAAGCGGCTTTTGCTTTGCCTTTCCTGAAAAATCGTTAAGAAGGGTTAGTTTAAAGAATGGAATTCTTCAAGAATCATCGAGAATTTACCTTTCGGCCTGAGCGACGAAGAAGGGCGCGGCGAAGTACTCGACGAGGGGCCGACATCCAGACAGGAAACCCGCTTGAGCTCCATTCAGGCCAAGTTGCTTGAAGAAGACGCCCATGAGCGGGAAGAGTGAGCCGAAAGCCGCGTAGACGAAAAAGTAGAATCCCTGTAAATAATTTTCGGAAATTATAAACAGCAAGTTTTGGTAAAATTCGTGTATATACTTGGGTTTGTAACTGACCTTAGCGACGACGAGCTCGGGTTCCAAACCGCCAACCAAAGTTTCCAAGAGTTCGGTGTTGCCTCTGATTTTCTTGGAAGAGTCGACAGGTTCGGGGTATTTGGTGACATCGACCCAGCCGGAGGCATTGGGGTCTTGTAAGGGTCGCGACCCCTGGGGCATCCCGCCCCCGCCCGAGAAATTGGGCTGCACTGTTTCTCCATAGACTCCACCCGACGGCTCCATGGTCTCGTGAGATTTTTAAAAATCGAGGATCTACGAGTTTGTTTTGAACCTCGAAGTCAATTTGGCTGAGAATGAATTCGAGGAATTCAGTGAATCATACTTAAGTTTAAGATTGGAATTATTGTGAAGGGGATCTACAGGCAAGTGGGCAGCGTATCACACTCACAGTCACACACACTTCACACGGGGAATTTGTCAGACGGAGTCTGGTGGGCTAATAGCGCTTTTGGAGAAATGACTATTTGCTCGTGTTGTGGAGACGGAGCTTTTGGAGGGTGGAAGGAGAAGAAGATGAAAGTGGGAGAAGAGCGTCAAGGAGTTGGCGAATCGAGTTGGCTACGGGGAAAGCAATGCAGAGAAGAGAAAGTCGGGTGTGGAGGATTCCGTGGGTCTTCGTTAGGTCGGTTCGCCTTGGTTGTATAGGTAGCAGTGCCGGACGGAGCTCGGCGCCTTCTTGGGCCTCCTCAATCGATAGGACGGAAGGAGCGGAGGGGAAACAAACGCTCCCTGCTCCCACCAATCCTTCTGGTTGCAGATTCGAGAAAGCTGCCCAAGTCAAACAACCGACCAAACACCTGCTTTCACTTATAGGTTTCCTTGCAAGTCCAATTCGAGTAACGTAGGGCAGCGTTATAGGATGCAGAAATGGCGAAAGTCCTGTATCGAGTTGTACATATACTGCCTCACGCTTTATATTATACGTTTTGTTGATAGACTCGCCTCCGGGCAAAGGAGCGACTATACAGTAAATCTATATATATGCAAACATTTTGCAGCTTTCTGACCATCTTGACATGCTGAAGGTATATAGCATCTGTAAAGACGTCAAGCTACGCTGACTTGTGAGCCGGTGACGTTTGGTACTTCGGGATAAAATCCGGCTAATTGATAATGGATACTGCTATGAGGACTATAAAAGCTGAAAACTGCCGAGTCCTTTCAGATCAAATTTGAGACCAAGTGATAAATTCTGAATGTGCCCTTGGACTCCTCTCATGCTGTAGAAAAGCAGGCGAAACTAAACTGTGCAACAGGCGGGAAGTACCTGCAATTGCAATACGGCTGAGAACGAGTGCTATAAGAATGGCAATCTCATGTCTATGTTAGCCTAGGATGTTTTAGAGCCACGTTTCAGCAGGTTTCAGAATAAGCTTTTGTCCGGGTTAAAAATAAATCCAACTTCAACTTTAACTTCAGAGCCGAAGTTCGGGTAACTTCAACTTCTACTAAAGTTGAAATTGGTTTAACTTGTGCATGTCTGGGCGGCAGTTTCAGCTACACTTGGCAACCGCGTGATGCAATAGAAATAAATTAATGGTTATATATGAGACAGTCATTCATTTGGTCATTGTCAGTGATTCAACGTCAAATGTGATTTCGTCAGGAGTTGGGCTTGTCATTGAGAAACTTTGTCATGTACACTTGGTCGGATAATTTTGTCATTTCTTAGAATCAAGGATTGTCACTATAATACTTTGTCAGTAAATATGGTCACTTTAATTTTGTCATTTCGCAGTTGTAACAGTTCGTCGTCGGCAACATTGTCAGCCAGCAGTTGAGTTTGTCAGCGGAGACGAGGCGGCGAAGAGAGAAGTTCAGCTGTTGCTACGGCAGCAGTTTATATTTGTTGTTTACAAATCAAATTTTGAATCATGCATTTCTTTGACATTTTTACGCCGCCAAGACAGCAGTACAAGTTTGTTGATTTCAGCCAAGCGTCAGTGAGAAAAGCAGTGGCAAGCAGGAAGCTGTGGGATACGCATTGAGTCGGACTAGTATCAAGGTAAAACGCTGAATTTTAACTCGGTTGAAGAAATTTTCATTCTTTTGTTTTCCAAAACATGTCCTTACATTGGTTTTTTGAAACTTTTTACAGAATAAAGACAAAATGAGCAAAACAATATCAGGAATCCTAAAGCCCTTGGGCTTCCTATTCTAGAATGAGGTACTTTAGGTCCCTAATAGAGATAAGATGAGGTCCGGAGGACAAAAGGGCCAGAGCAGGTCAGGTAGTAATGAGACACACAAGATTTATTCGTGCTGGAGCCTTAGAACTAACACGGAGAACTTATGCTACATGTGGTCTGGACGGCAGTCAGACACGGACTCCCAGAATACGTGGCGTTGGA
>JAQGBJ010001185.1:0-25677 GCA_034698345.1 Sphaeridia pumilis | reverse complement strand
AGAGAGGCTTCAATCAAAGTTGTCATGAGCAACAGCTTATATATAAGGTAGGCTTGTTTACTTTACAACTTACTGACAGAAAGCCAATTATTTTTCTGCAGTCCCGGAGCGCCCGGGTACCAGTTTTGGTGACTAGTGTGTGTAAATTTCCAGTCAAATTACACACAAACTTCTTTCTCCATCTTCAGAAACCATAGTTCCTATACCACGTGCCTACAAAATTGGTACCTTAAGCACCACATAAAGGAGCATGCAAGACTCACGGCGACAAAACCCATTCAATGAACCACCTCAAGTACCGCAGAAAGACATTCAGAGGGATCCAAAGAAACTTGGTTGGAAAATTTCATATACCTCTTGATGTGCACGGGGTACCCAATTTTGTGGGTCATCATGGATATGACGCTGCGCTGCGGCGGTCGCTTTTGTTTTCTTCATAACCAAGGTAAAAATTTTTGGGAAATGTTTCTGGTAGTCTCTGAATGAATACTGTGAGAATTCCAGCCCATTTCCACCTCTTATTACCACGACACAGACCTCCTGACAGATATGGTGAAATGGTGACTATATTGGAGTTGGACATCCCATTGTGAGGATGTCACCGGCAGACAAGCCAGAATTGCACACATTTCCGTCTTCAATTTTTTTAGCTCCATTGATCTGCAATCTGCCCTTCTTCAATGGAACAAACACGAAGGCCAGTGTTAAGAGCGAGGGCCCAATGACGCAAATAAAAAATGTGGAGAGTCATTGAGCGCGCGTCCAGAAGCCCATCGAATTCAATAAAGCACGGCTTACAAACATGGGTTGCATGCTTGATTGCAAATTGTAATCGGTTATTGGTCTGATTTCATTGATTCAAGTCTTTATTGTCAAGCTACTCAGTATCAACGTTATTTAAGTTTTTGCGTTGCGTTTCTGTTTTTTTTCATTTTCTTCGAGTCTTACCAGCAGTTGCGTACGTTGTTTACAATTGTTCACAAATGTCCACTATTTTTGAACACTGTTTACACTCTTGTTCACAACACGTACACAAACAGCGAGTATTAAAGTATACAAGCACAACAAGGTCCACTGGGAACCTAGCAGTTGTTCAAATGTCAAATCTTCTTGACCGACCACGCAAGCTTGTTCCCCACTATCCAAATTGCTTCAACCGTGGAAACAAATCCCGGATCTCCTGGAGTCAATCATTGTAGCTGGGCCGCGGTCACGGATAACAAACAACGCCAAAGCGCAATAAATCCCCCAAATACAAGCAACTATTCCATAACGGTTTCTTACGCTTGGAAAAAAACTCACTAATAATACCGGTAGCTCAGTCCTGGAAGGGAACAGAGAAACTCAATGAGTTCCTTTATACAGTTTCTCCGGGGTTTTTAAATCTATACGCGGGTAACAAGAATTTGCTGCAGTTTGCAGCATGACATGTTTTTTCTTTGCTTTTAGCGAGATTTGTTAAAAGAAATTCAGAGAATACAATACACTTTTCCTTCGAATGTGTTGTTACACTTGGGACACTGTTTTGATTCTGCTTTTATTGTGGGGAATTTTAGAGCCTCGGGTAGGAAAGGTTCGACCGAGTTGAAGCGTTTCAGCGTGTTGACAAGTATTGTCAATTGAATACGAATCTTGTCGCGTCTGACACTTTTTACTAGGCGTGTTGGTTCTCGGTGTAATTTTCTAGTTTCACGAAACGCTGATGCACTCACTTCGAACGCTGCAAAGCGTTTGACGCGGAATTTTCGCAACGGAAAGTGTTAAAGAGCCTGGAGAAAAGAGAGAGAGAAAGCAAGTGAAAGTTGGCAGAATTCGCAAGGTGGAGAAAGCAGCTTGTTTTTTGAGCTAAGGGTGGTCTGGTTTGCAGTTTGCAGAAGCTTATTGATAAAGTTGAAGTAGGTCCAGTAGGAGGAAGCTTAAGTATTCAATTTCAAAGGACACAAGTTTGTATAATGAAAACTGGCAGAAAAGCGCCAACTTCAAAAGCAAAGGTAGGGTTCTTATGAGAAAAGAGGGTTGATTCGATCAACAAGTTTGTTAGAAGAGAAGCCATAGAGTAATTACCATAGAGTTGGAAGAATAAGTATTAAGAAGAGAAGAAGAAGAAGATGAAGAAAAGAGGAATATTATTAAATATTAGAGACTTTTCAAAGTTGCCAATAACTTTGTTCATCCGCGTTGTCCCTCAGGAGTTGTATAGAGGGCGCTGGCGAGGCTGAGCAAACAAGGTGCTTCCTCCCTTGTTTAAGCGCTACTGTACATCTAAAGCCATGTTAATAAAATTGGAAAAGTTTGGCCGCTTCTGAAACTTTCCCCCACCAGAATTGTACACGACAGGCCGTCGTGTTCTACTATCTGCTTGTTCCTGTTTCAAGGTAAAAATCTAGTTTTCCCGCCAAAATGAATTTCAAAATTTCCAAAAGTTTCAGCAGTTGTTGTACTCAACTGCAAGTTTCACCATACAGTTTTGACGGATGAACAAACTTACGGGAAGGAGCCTGGAGAAAAGTCAAAGCAGACAAAATAAAGTAAGTGAGGAGGCAGACTGACTCAATTTAACCTAATCCAAAGCTGCTTTCGTTTCGCAACGGGAACTGGCTCAAGTTTGGTAAACTGTTGTGAGTATCCGTTTCAGAAACTCTTGTTTTGTCCTCTCAAAGTTGCCAAAAGTTGGAAGTGACAGCCGTCATTTACGTACACGAAACTAAACTCTACATGTATTGAATTACACGAAATCTGAACCAGGGAATGAGAAAGCAAGTCAGACTTGACTTAGGCTGGCGCCAACTTTCTTCACTGATTCTTTGTACAGGTACCAGCAGAAGATGGACACGCTATAAAGTTTGCCAAATAACCGCCGAATGATAGATGGCGCTGGCGTCCATTTGAAGCAAGCACGGCCGGCCGCCCCTAGCCAGTAGAGTAAGTAGGTTCCTCCTCGGGCTGGTTATGTATTCACAACTCCAGTATTTTTAAATTTCCCGCAGCTCGCGCGCTTGAGCGCGCCTGAGCCACGTATGACCCCCCCCATTTCCTTCTCAGCAGTCTTCATGTGATTACAATATGCCTTTTTCAAACTCAACAAATAAGAATTATATCTCCCCCCCCCGCATACATTAGATAAACTTTCTCTTGAGAATCAAGGATATCTACAAGTAAATTTTGCATCGCTTGCTCTCTTATTTACGCCTTTTCTTTTTTCACTTGTCCACATCTCTTGTTTCTTATTCTTTTTTTTCAATGTTTAGGTCATTTATTAAAGCTCGTAGGAATAAGAAAAATACATTATTTAACCTCTAAAGACTATATATTCATAACCTTATGTCTATTGACTCATCCTGAATATTATGTACAAGAAGGAGAACTTATCCCAGTACACGCGAAAACGCACGCAAAAAATCCCAGTTCACGTTTCTTATTCTTCAGCTTATAAGAAATAGCAAATAAGTATCGGTAACAGCAGCTCTTCCGGTAAACCTAGAATAAAGTCGCCTGGGCGAAAATTCTTGTACATAATTTTTTCATTCCCCATCATATTGAGGAGCAAGCAGGAAAGTAAACCAACAAAGAAGAGTTGACTCACAGCCGTCTTAAGCGGAGAAATTCACAATAATTTTTGCGCTTTCTGACCATGTCAAGAATAGGACTGAAAAAGACAGCAGCGATTTGTAAATTATATATCCCTGTATAGAATATACAACAACTTTTGACTTTTCTGAAAATATATAATATTCCAAGACTTTAATTTAATTCTATTTTTTCCTATCTCATATGTTGACCTTGACAGAAGACAATATAAAATAATATTCCGGGAAAAAACATTTTGAAGAAATGTATTACAGCGCTTTAAGCGTGTGTGAGGGATGGGATCAATAAGGCCTCATAAAATTGATTAACTCTCTGCTTTCTCTCCTGTCACCTTCTCACTGTTTCTAATGCTGTTTATATAACATCGACAGAGGGCTTCAGCACCTTCCAACTCAACTTGAGCTGTATATAAATATAGAACTGCAACTCAAACATGCCTTCATCACGCGCTTCTCAAACTATGGAGTGAACAAAGTCGATAATATTTATTGAATATTTCTGTTTCTGCCAGACTATTCCTGCAAAAACATTCCTGCAAAAACTATCGAAAACTCATGTGGAAAAGTTAGCAGGACAGGGACAGGAGAGACGACAAGCAGTAGCAAAGCTACGTAACGAAAAGAATGTGACCTGGCCTCGTTCTTCATATTAAATGAGTGTATGTACAAGTTTGTACAAGTTTTCCAAATAACCGCCGTAATCTAGATGGCGCTGGCGTCGATTTGAAGCAAGCACGGCCGGCCGCGCTTTATCCTAGCAAGTAGAGTGAGGAGGTTTTTTTTTAGGACTGTTTATGTGTGTACAAATGCAGTATTTTTGAATTTCCCGCGCTCGCGCGCTTGAGCGCGCCTAAGTCACTATGACCCCCCTCCATTTCCTTCTCAGCAGTCTTCAAGTGATTACAATATACCTTTTGCAAACTCAACAAATAACAATTATTTCTCCCCCCCCCGCATATATTAGAAAAACTTTCTCTCGAGAATCAAGGATATCTACAAGCAAATTTCGCATCGCTTGCTTTCTTATTTACGCCATTTCTCTTCTCACTTGTCTGAATCTCTTGTTTCTTATTCTTCAGCTCATATTTTTTATTCTGCTCATATAAGAAATAGCAAATGAGTACCGGTAAAAGCAGCTCTTCCGGTAAAACCAATTTTGAGTCGCCTGGGCGAAAATTCTTGTACATAATTTTCTCATTCCCCATCCCATTGAGTAGCAAGCAGGAAAGTAAACCAACAAGGAACAGTTGACTCCTATAGGAGTTTCAAGTGGAGAAATTTAAAATTTATTTTGCGCTTTCTCCGTATAGGACTGAAACAGACAGCAGCGATTTAGAAATTGTCCCTGTATAAAATATATTTACAACTTTTGACTTTTGAAATAAATAATAAATAAACATCGGATTTTTATGTCGAATTTTAGACCTTATTATTATTAGCAGAGAATATTCATAAAATCTCCGTTTATACATCAAAATATGTCAAAATTATGCATAGCGTACCAGGTATTCCACATTTTATTCCTCAAAATTTCCGACCAAACTACAGGTCAAAGACAAACTCCTTGTGATTTTGATACAAAATCGGCAAATCATAGTGTATATATAACCAAGGTTTTTTCAAAATTATCCTCGAAAAATGTCTTTGAAAGCTGGGAAATTTTTCAGCTCACTGCCACAGTAAGCGTTTGCGCGCGAGATTTTGATGTTATGCGGGGAAAATGCAGTTTGAAGCCAATCGTTCGTTTGAATATGCAATTTGTCGCCACTTAAATAATATATTCCAACTTGGTTGCTGAATTTTCAACAAAAGCCCAAGACTTCAATTTAAAATCTACTTTTTCCTATCTCATATGCTGACCTTGACAGAAGACAATATAAATTAATATTCCGGGAAAACACATTTTGAAGAAATTTATTACAGCGCTTCAAGCTTGTGTGAGTGATGTAATCAATAAGGCCTCATAACATTGATTAACTCTCTGCTTTCTCCCCTGTCACCTTCTCACTGTTTCTAATGCTGTTTATATAACATCGACAGAGGGCTTCAGCACTACCTTTCAGAACTGAACTTGAACTGTATACATAAATAGAACTGCAACTCCAACATGCCTTCATCAAGCGCTTCTCAAGCTATGGAGTGAACAAAGTCGATAATATTTATTGAATATTTCTGTTTCTGCCAGACGTTTCATACAAAAACTATCGAAAACTCATAGGGTAAAATTAACAGGACAGGAGAAACAGCAAGAAATAGCAAAGCTACGGGGAATGTTTCAGAGTTTGGACAGTTCTATATAAACTGAGCTGGCCTCGTTCGTCATGTTTAAATGGATGTATGTACATGCATTTGCATGAAAATGCACATGTATTTTTCTTTGCTCAAAGCGTTAAATACTGGCTTATATAAAGTCCAAGCAAAATAGGTCAACCCTATTCTGCTTTGGCTTATGTTTCTATTTCCAAGGAACCTTTAACTACCGGTCAATTAAAATGCTTATATATCTATATATATAAGTTGAGAGAATTGTTAACTACTTGTGATGAATCACCTTGAATCAATACAGTTCGTTCTTGCTGTGAAATAGCATAGTTGAACTCTCCAAGTAAGTAAGGAGAAAGAATATTTTATTTTCAAACAAACTGGAAATACAAAATTAATAGACGTTTAGCAAAAAAGAAAACCACGTGAACATGACGTTTTGGGATGCCCTGTGCAATTTCTTCGCCCTGCCCACTCCAGGCCCTACGGGCGGCGGCAGCGGCGACCCGCCCGCCCCAGCCCAAGTCTCCAAGTGGAGAAAGCGCTATTGGATATTCGTGTACTGGCCTTTGTATGTTCTTGCGATTTTGGCGGTTTCGGCATTGGTATTAAGGACCTGCTCTGCTGAAATACTTGATTCCATGGCTGCTGTTTTTCAGCTCTTATTGTCCATCTGGTGCGTGTACAGCGTCTATTCCATGTGCTGGAGGATGCGGAATCGGATTTAATTTTCCTTGGCTGTAACGGCGGTAAAACATGTCTTGAAGCCAATAGGCTTTCATTAAAGCGTTGACAAATTGTAGTAATTCAAAGAATATAGAGGCCTTTGCGTGCTGCTATTAATGCACTGTATACAGTTTAAATTTGGGTTTCACAGGCCTTCGGCCTTCTGCTCTTTTCTGGAAAGGAAATAAACCTTAACCGTACATTCTGTGTATAGTTTTGGCTGTTAAAATTTTCAAACGTAATAAAAACACTTTCAAATTCATGTGGTTTAATTTGTTTTTTAAAATCGTTAAATGAAAATGTATCAGAGCAAAACCTGTGAAGGTCCTATCCATATTTCGGAGTGCTTGGGCCAGAAGAGGAGAAAAAACCATAGAGAGCGTCCACTCGATGGCTCGGAGAGGATTTGAGCGGGAGCGCGCGATGGAGATGAGCTAACACATGTGTGTGTGTGAAGGGGAGAAAGTTTGTTATTGTTATTATGATGGTTTATACTGAAAGGTGAAAAGAAGAGAATTCTTGTTTTGATGTGTATATTTTTGTAATGACAAATGAGACTTGATGTATTTCAATATGTTTTTAAAGTGAAGAAACAACGGATTAAATCATCAAGATTATAGTTTATCGAATTGCAAACATGCAGAGTTTCCAAAAACACGTTTGGCGTTTCGTCATCTGTTCACGAAATTTTGCAACTCGAGCTCCACCAAAGCCGAATCAGTTAAATGTTTTTGACAGAGACACAAAGTTGATGCAGAGAGAACGAGCTGCCAGGGCTGAAAATTCGAATGTTTTTGATTATATTAAGGAAGAGGTAAGGCATATTTACAGTTTGTGAATGGCTTTTCAAAATATTGATGGAGATGAACTGAAAATATTAGATATATATTCCTGTCCTGGAAGCGAACAACGTATACTGATTGAAATTCTAGCTGTTTTTATCCTTAAATTGAAGTTGGGCTGTTATTTTTCAGGTTGGCTACAACTTATCCGACAGACTGATTGACATTAAAAGAGATTTGGACCTAGTTCTGGACTTGGGTTGTGGGAAAGGACATTTGTTGAAGCATCTTCATAGTGTGGGTGATTCTCTAAGATACATTTACAATATCACATCGATTCGAAATGTACAAATGAACCAGTAATTAAGGATATTATTCTTCAACTGTAGAACCTAGTCGGAAGTGTTGTTGCAACAGATCGATCAAGGATCATCATGGAATCTGCAGAGCAAGCTGATGATGCCATCTGCCACAAGGTCCTGATGGATGAAGAGAATCTTATGTTTGCTGATAACAAGTTTGATGCAGTTGTATCAGGTTTAAAGTGAGAACTGAAAGTTGATGAATCCCTGATGGATTTCGGGTATTTTAAAGTTCAGTTTTTTTAATTTTGACATTGCAGTTTGCACTGGGTTAACGAGCTACCAAAGACGTTTTATCGTATCAACAACATTTTGAAACCTGATGGAGTCTTCATCGGAGCCATGTTTGGATGTCAGACTTTGTTCGAGCTGAGATGTTCGTATCAGTTAGCTGAACTTGAGAGAGAAGGGGTAAATCGAGTTTCAAAAATATCCATAATATATATATATATAAGGTTGTGTGTCGTCGTTTAACTTTTGAGTTCGATTTTGAAGGGTATGGCGGCTCATATTTCACCATTTGCGGAAGTACAAGACGTTGGCGGACTACTATCAATCAACGGTTTCACCATGTTAACCATAGTGAGTTAGACATGTGATGTATGTACTTGCTGCAGAAAAAAGTCTACATTCCATGTGTTTTAATGCTGATTGTGATTATCCACAGGACACTCAAGAACTCAAAGTCGGATACCCTAGCATGTTTGAACTGATGGAAGACCTGAAGGGAATGGGCGAGAGCAATGCTAGCTGGACTAGAAATTTAAGGCTGAACAAAGACACAATGTTTGCTGCCGCAGCAGTGTACAAAGGTAACAAGGCAATATCACTGTCGTCCAATTTCCTCTTTGGCAGACAAGCAGACAGGCACTTGAGCGAGGAGACATGTGAAATTTGTGTGGTTTCGTGTTCTAGAAATGTATGGTAACGAAGATGGATCGATACCAGCAACGTTCCAGTTGATCTACATGATAGCATGGAAACCTGATCCGTCCCAGGTACAATATCAACCATATGTATCCAATAGCTTGAATCAGCAAGTATCCTTCATGTATTAGTAATAATAATATGCCACTTTGATCTTCGTTTCCAGCCCAAACCGCTAGAACGTCAGAAGCCGCAATTTTCCCTCAAAGACCTCGACAAGCTAAAATGAAGCTGATGCGAAATGTACGCGTTTTGATGCGGTGCTTTGACATTGAATCTGTTCATCTGTAATCTACACTTGTATTAGTTGGTAAATAGTTAGATTATATTCATTTATTGGAGGGAGAACACATAAATCTTAAAACGTAATCAAGTGTGAGAGCGCGCAATACCGAATATCTTTTTACTACTATTTGTGGTGTCATACGTGCTAATCAGTCTTCTTTTGTGTAGTATCAGTGGAAATTCACAAGTGCGTTGCTAAAATTGAAAAGCTTGTTAATCTTGTGTTTGATGATAGGAAAGCTAGATGACATTGTACAGCTTAGGGCTTCTGTCCAACTATAAACCAAATGTGTGTGTCAACCTGTTAATACTCCTGCTCTATCTTATGTAGCTTGTAAAGCAGCTGTATCTTCTACTATAGCTCGCTAAAACCAGTCACAGAAACTAGAAACTCGGGTGTACACTCCAGGAATATCAGGTTTAGCACAGGATTCTCCCCACGATACAATGCCAGCAATGTACGGCACAACGCTGTCGCCCCAGTCACGACACATGAGAGGGCCGCCAGTGTCACCCTGTATGAAAACATGGTCTTAGAACACGAATCCATGGACATTTGTTAATTCAGCAACTTCCAGCCCCAGCTTTAACTTACCCAACAAGCATCAACGCCGCCTTCTTCACGCCCAGCGCAAACTTGGATTTTGGGATCCAGAAGCCCTTGGTAGACCCTAGTGCATACCTCGTCATTTGTAACCGGCACTTCAGCTTTAAGCAGATGGTTCGAAAAGGAAGCGTTCTTAGTTTGACCCCACCCTGTAATCCAGCAGTCGCCTTCGGGACTATGGCCCTGTGGAGGCTTGGCAATTGGCTTTACGCGGCTCCCGAGCTTCATACCGGTGGTGGACAGCTTGGCGAGGTCGTAGCGATAGGTGTCTTCGTACCTAGTTGGGGGTGGAGCCACGAGGTTAGGTTAGGTCAGGTTAGGTTTTAGGGGAGGAGCTAGCAGGTCACTTACTTGTGATATTCTGGATGGATGGTGATGTTTACAACTTGCAGCTTCTGTTGAAACTCAGGCTCTTGATCCGACAAGGAAATGGTCCCTGCCAAAACCTGGAGGTCAGAAGCGTAGTAGTCTTCAACACAGTGAGCGGCAGTCAAAATCTCATTTTCAGCAATTATAGTGCCAACGCAAATATCCATCACGTCCTTGGATCCGGAGCCGTAGCCCCGGCGCGCGCTCGCGCGCGCTGCAGCGCGGTGGTACACACATCTGATGGAAACAACGTACGGGAATTCGCCTGTACAAGTTAAACTACTTTTAAAACTAGCTGAAAAAATTTACTCAATGATCCAGCGTGGGGTCACTTACCAGGCAGCGCGGGCATGCCGCCAATGATCTTCGACCCCGGCGCGCCACTGCGAGAGGGCGCTGCAGCCGCAGGCTGCAGCGCCGAGTAAACTACTGCCGCAAACACAAGGGCCACAAGCTTGTTCATTTTGGTAAAATCGATGGTTCGTTCTCGATGATACTTCACTCAGCAACTTGGTTCAGGTGCAACTGGAGCCTAAGTCGCTTTGACACCATGTTTATACGACTTGCGGCGGCTTCCATTATCTCGATAAAGTTCAAAAGCGCTCAAGTGTTTGTCTTAAATGAAATTAATCCTGGATTTTCACGGATTACTCATTATGACATAACCTTTGCGAATTTTTCTTATCGCTTGCTTTTTATTTTCCTCTTCAGGTTGTGCAAGCCTCAACGATTTAGATTTCTTATCAATTATCAATGCATGTTGTGTCGATTTCGGCGTTTTTTTATCAGCGTTCTAAGGGCTTTTGATTCAGAATCCAACCAAGAAGACCTCGATCTTTGACCAGTGTAATTAATTCACAGCCGACCGATTTTTGGTAAACAAGCCTCAGCTGTACAAGAACGACATGGGAAATTACTTGACCTGACATTGGAAAAATTCGTAAAAACCTCTTGAAAAACTACTTTTTTAAAAATTCATGAATCTGTCGTGATTCATCCCACGCTTGTTGAGACATACTGAAAATAGACGACCTGATTTCCACAAAACATGCAACTGACTCAAAATCAATGATTAATCTCTTGTTTCCTTAAAATTCCTAAATCTTCCCTTCTCTTAATGTCAGTCGACCGAAAGCAGCGCTGGAGGTCAGACGCTGGATCAAAATGGCCACGAACGCAATAAGCGTCCTTTGGGTCCTTGCAGCTTATGCAGTCGGGACTTCAAACGCCGTCGATAATTCTTCAACGAGCCCTTTTGCTTTCAAAACGTTTGTTGTTGGTAAGTCTGTGAACCATAGGAAATAATTTTTAAAAAGTCATAGATTTTAACGGCTTCCCCTCAAAATGACTACCTCTAGGAGTCCATGTGTCGACAAAAAACTTGAGAAACGTCTACGGTCTTATCGGCATGGAGTCCAACTTTCGTGACGTCATCTTCAGTTCCATGCTGTTATCGGAACATACCAACGAAACGCTAGTTTCAAACATAACGCTGATACCAATAGAAGTCGATTTTGACTCAGATGCTATCGGAATGATCAACGGTTTAGTCACTGTCGCCGATTGTGAAGCAACGTACAAGCTCAACAGCCGGGTCACTTCGCTGTATGGCGTCGTCTTCCATATTGCGGTCACTGGTAAGTATGACACCAGCGTCGTCAAGTACTCTATGACTTAAGAGTCATTGAGTTGTGTTTTATGTATTTCAGAACCCGGCTGCCCGCGCCTGTCCTCCGATACGGCCATTACTGTCCCGCTGTCCATGTTCCGCCCACGCGACGAAGTCCTCCAACTCCTCGTGGACATGCGAAAAGTGAACGCAATGCCCGGCTGGACGGACGCCATTATAATTCACGACAAGTTCACTGGGAACGACATACTTCTCAGCGTTGAAGACGCCCTCGGGTCAAAAGGTCAAAATGTGCCCGAGGTTGAGTACTTCACGTGGAGTGTGGACAGCAGGCATCCGCATCGCTCCTTGTAAGTATACTTGCTTATTTGAAGGACCATTGAAAACATTTTTTTCAATGACCTCTGACCTCTCCCTATCAGTGAGCTACAGGTAGAAGAACTCTTCAAATCCGCACAGGTCAAGGATACCAAGTTCATCATCATTACTCCAGTGGCTAATATTGAGCCGACGCTGTCCATTGCCAAACGCATGAACCTCCTCAGGTACACAACTCAATGGCTTTTCATAGCGCCGGACAGCGCGAGCAAAGCGTATAATCGATGGGACTATATCAGAGACAAGATTCTTGTCGATGGAACTCATCTCGCCTTTGTTTCCAACAGGACTCAGGGAATTGGTAGTTTTGTAAGCGCGGCAAAAATATTGTTTTAGCCAATAATATTAATATAAAAATAATTATGACTCCAAATTTTGAAAGTCTCAACTGTTCTGTACGTTGGAGCAACTCTTGACAATTTTGACCGAAACCATTGAAGTGCTCGCCTCCGAAGAGTTCAATGAATATGTTCAAGTGTCTGATGACGAATGGGACAATATTCGCCAGACGAGGCAGGAGGCCATTGGAACCATTTTGCAAAATTCAACGGTATAATGGGCATTAAATAGTCTTTAAGGGTCTTTGGGAAGGGTTAAAATATTATTTATTCTATAGGATAACATGCAAGACATGATTCAGTCAGTCTGCGATAACACGTACCAGCCTCAATGGATCCTTGAAGCTGCAGAAAACGGCCGCCAGGGGAAACGTGTCTTCCAAGTGGGCAACTGGGAACCGCTGACGGGACTGGAACTTCAAGATGACTTGTTCCCACATATTGTGGGAAAGTTTAGGGGGAGGCGAATCAAGGTGGCTTCAATGCATGTAAGTATGAATAGTGTTTTCCTCCGCCAGGTGGCGCTACTCCCTTGCAGAAGAGCAGAAATACGTTATTTTTAAATTCATATAGTTCCCGCCTTGGCAAATCTTGGCTCGCAACGCCTCAACAGGAAAGCAAATGTACTCGGGGCTCATGTTCGAAATCCTGAATCATATGGGACATACCCTGAATTTCACCTACGAAGTCGTGGAGCCCTCTGACGGAGGTGGGTGGGGGGAGGAGGCTTTTGATGGCACGTGGAACGGGATGATGAAGCAGGTCGTTAATGAAGAGGTATACAGTCTGCTAGAGTTAGTCGCCAATCTTAATTAATTTTAGCTGGATTAATCTATTATATTAATATGGTTAAGGTGATTCTCGGAGCTGCAGCTTTTACCATCCGGCCTGAGAAAGCCAAAGTTGTGAATTTTACAACCATCATCGAACGAGAAGCCTACACTTTTATGGTCAACAGGCCTTCGGAGCTCTCAAGGGTCCTGCTGTTTGCGGAGCCGTTTAGGATTGAAGTGAGCTTTTCGGTGTTTGGAAAAAGTTGTAACAGTTTCATATATAATGTAATTATAATTAATTTCAGGTATGGGTTTGCATAGCCGTGAGCATTGGAGTTGTGGGCCTGGTATTTTATATGATCCAGATGGCTAGTCCATACTATGAATTCCACAAAAAGAAGAACGAATACGGCTTGTTCTGCCTCAGAAACTGCTACCTTTACGTCTATGGAGCATTGCTGCAGCAAGGTAAGCTTAGAACCTGGGGCCCTTCGGGGGCCCAAGGGCCCCCGAACCCCTTTGGAAAGGCCCCTTATCAAGGACCCCTTAAGTCACCTCTATACTATCACCCCTCAGGAGGCTCGAGGCTCCCGGAATCCATGAGTGGGCGTACCCTTATCGGCTTCTGGTGGATCTTTGTCTTGGTCACTATTACAACATACGCCGCCAACCTCGTAGCCTTCTTGACCTTTCCTCGAGTGGAGCTTCCCGTCAATTCTATTTCTGACCTCGTTAACTACCGGGGCGTCAAGAGCTGGGGATTTGTTGCTGGCAGTGTCATCGAGAGTTATTTGAAGGTCAGAGTAGGGCGCGCGCGCTCCGCGCGCCGCGCGCCTCTTTTAAAATTCCAAGTTATTTAAAATTTATTCCTACATTTTCTCTTCTAGAACTCCAACAACTCCGACATTGTCAAACTAAACCGCGAAGCCATTAAGCATCCAACAATGAACTCTTCCGTCCTCAACAAAATTCGCTTCCGTGAACACGCTTACATCGACTGGAAGATATCCTTGAACATGATCATGAAGGAGGCTTATTTGACCAACGGAAAATGCGAATTTGTCCTAGGTAAGCCGTTCAACTTGTGTGTGTGTGTGTGTGCAGGGAAAGTTGCATTTATTTTCCATGCTATATCTATATGCTGCACAACTTTCTCCGTGAAATATCGATTTGCCTCATATATTTTACACAGGCAAGGAGGAAATATTCCAGGAACAAATCGCCATGGTCGTGCCCAGGAGCAGCCCTTACTTGCAAATGTTCAACGAAGAGTAAGTGGGGGGGGCGGGCGCGCGCCGCGCCAGTTTTGAATTTTTTAAATTCATTGACACTTATGCACCAATTCTTGCAGAATTAAAACAATGCTCCGATCCGGCATGATGATCAAATGGCGCGACAAATACTGGCCCAAGAAGGACAAATGCTCTTCGTTAATAGCCGTTGCTTCCGCTAATCGAACTGTCAAAATCGGCGATATGCAGGGTTCCTTCTACATTCTTTGCTTCGGACTCTTCATTTCCGCTTCTGTTCTCCTCATCGAACATTTATGGAACCGAAGGCAAAAGTCCAAAGTCGTGGATGCCATTAGACACATTGTGCATTTGGACCGTAGGCCCAGTCGAATCGATGACCTGATGGACCACAAGCCCCTCCCCTTTCTCAAGTAGAATAGCGCGCCGAGCGGAGCGCGCGCAACTGTGCTTAAAAGTTTCGGCAGTGAATTAAACACATTAATAAAGCGTTTATTCTTGCTCTTTTGTAAACACCCGCCAAATAATTATGTAATCATGACAACCCAAAATAGACAAGGTGAGGTCGAAGGTCATCGCGTGATGATAAGTAGGGAACGGTGTATAGAATTATGACGGAGATAAAACATTGATTCGGGCACATGTTATCTCATGGCGTGCAAACGCCTTGCTCAAGTTTCGTGTGGTAACACAAAGCCGTAATGCCCGATTCGGTTCAAACAAACCGAAAATGCCCATGGACATTGACAACCAGCTTTTTCTTGCGGAGAGAACAAGGAACATGTTGTTAAAGGCCACGTCAGTCGTGGCTGTCATTTCGTCCACTTACCGATGGTTCTCTCACAGCCCCGAACCAAACTTGCCCAACAAAACAAACGTAAGCGGAGGCAAATACCAGGAATAATAGCGACGAAACAAGCGAAAGAGAGTTGAGACAGTGAGTTGTTTCAATAGAAAATAGAACCGAACATAATGCCCGGTTCCAAGGTTCCGAGCCTTCCGGAGGAGCCGATGACGAACGACAGCGGTCAGACGGAGTATTCGTTGCTCAACATTACAAAGAGTGAGTCGGCAGGATTAAAAGGAGCAATAAAAAAATAGTGGCAAAATGTTGGCGAAATTTAAAATCTTCAAATGAAAGGGTGCAAAATTTGTGGCAGCGACGACGACACATGGAAGTATGAGTGTTCACCGATGTGCGCGATCCAACACGTTGTTGAACGACGATGTGAACGGTCTCTTTTGTACTGTGTGCAGCATCGCATCTCGACTCAACTGCATCCCCTTTGATTACGACTGTCGGGCGCAAAAACTCATTGTCGTCAACTCCAGATGGCGCAAGTGGGTGTGGCACTTGAGCGTGTCGCTGCTGTTCCTATACGCGCGGTTCCTGTTGGTGCGCCTAGTGCAGCTGATGCTGCATCTGAACCGCGAGGAGGATGTGCGCATTTCAGTCTACCACGTCGTCTTGCTCCTATTCTTTTTGGCGTTTTTGATGCCAACGGCGTTTCAGATTAATATTTGGATCAAGAAACATGAGATTGTTCAAGGCTTCAACCAGGTCATTTCAGCTAGTCGTAAGTGGAATTTTGAATTTACCGCGGCCATTTTGGTTAGTCAAGCACTAATTTTAGCATATGCAGTGAGTTAGCATAGCCTTGAAAATCGCAGAAATTGTGATATTGAGAGTGAAGGCAAATATCGATTTCAAGTGAGCGAATAAAAGTAGCAATTTTGATGATTATGGACATACGGTGCTTGAATGAAAGAAAAATTGACAAAAATGTAGCAAAATTTACAACTTAAAATGTTGGTTTTTGGTTGCAATTTAGGTAAGCAGCGGCGCCGCCGCCGCAGCGCCCCCTTGCGGACCACGTGGGTGGAGCGCGTGCAAATTATCCTCCTCCCCGTCTCCTGCTACATCGGCTCCCTCATCATGCTCACTGTTTTCATCATCCGGCCCGAAGGAGACCAGTTCCTTTTTTCGATTTTGCCGCGAAGGTACCAAACCGCTTGGGCCTTTGTGGTCTTCTTGGTCCTTGAGACCTTCGCAGCCATTAGCGTCGCCACGACCATCATGTTCCAGCATGTCATTCAGGTCGTCATGCTTCAGTCTTGTTCTGACATTATATTGCATAATTGGTAAGTCCTTGCTTTTTCATCAATTACATGTATCTAGCAATTGCAAATCTTGATACTGCTTTCCCTACAAATTCTAGCGCCCAAACACCCATCGAAAACGGCGAATTCTCCCGCATGATCGCCACGTATCGAGAGCAGCAAATTCTCATCGCTCAATTCAACCATTGCTACAGCTGGAACATTTATATTTTCAAAGTAGTCACTGTCATCATCGCCGTTACCTGCAACTACATGCTCATCAAATCACGAAGTTACCTGGATTCCAACTCGTACACGTTTATTGCCATTTGTGCAGCGGCGTTCCCGCCGCTGCCAATTTTGCTCTACGAACAAGCCTTCAAACTCCATGTCATGTCCGAAGAGTTCCTGTACCAAATGAGGTGCGGTCTCAGGTTTCTAAAGTACTCGACTAATAGACAGTACTTTTGGAAGAAGATCAAGGGTCTCCCGACCCTTCATTGTTATTCGGGTCCGTTTTCAAGGATGAACCGCAAAGAGACTTTGACGTACATTTTTGTTATTGCGGGATTAACTGCAAAGGTTATCATTTCGCTGTAGAACTGTAAGAAGAAGATATAGATTTTTAACGTTGTAGATTTCTGATAAAGTTGACTGTTGTATAGCATCAGAAGGATGAATACGTGCCTTGTGAAAATACTCATTTAGTTAGGTTTGTACTTCAATATGTATCTGATGAGACAGTGCAAAATGAACTTATGAAGGGAGGAGTGAATTTGCAAGTATGTATTGTGAAAAATACATGACATGACTTTGTGTAATTTAGTAGAACAGATGTCGTAATTGTTCAAGTTGTGAATAATAAAAACGCGGGAAAGGCGGTTGACTTGAATGGTTAATTATATATCTTGATATCTTCCGCATGGAAATCCAAAGTTCTTGAACCAAATTCAGCGGGGCTTTTTATTGTAATTTGTACAAGCCTGCATTCCATCAGAGAAAGTTGCATCAGTTACTAAGGTGACATAAGCTAAAACAAAGAGTTTCTGGTCGCACTTTTAATCAATACTTACAAATATTGATTGATTCCAGATAGTATGACCTCATTTACAGAATTCGTTGTTGTCCTCACAAGAAAAACCGCCAGTTGCAATGTTCGAAATAAGCTGGTAAATTTCAAGCTTCGCAATGGCCGAAGATCAGGTGCATCCTCATCCACTCTTGATAGAATTGGTGAGTATTTGACCTTTGACCTTGAACATGTATTAAGCTTCGTTTTAATTCTTTATTCAAACAGGTTTTGGAAAACATGTTCAAGAACATGTCCAAGCCTACACTTCTGACCTGTCGACAAGTTTGCTCCGAATGGCGCCACGAAGCCCTTAAGTACTTCAAGCCGCTCAAAGCTTACGCGCGAGTGGACACTACAGATTCTGTGTACCAACTCATATCAACCTATGTTAACTGCCCAGAAACTGGTCGCCCGCGCTTCCGCTTGACTGTTGATTGGGCGGCGCTGGGCGAATGTGACCTTGAACTGCTTTTGGAGGTCATTGGGTCAAATACGGCTTCAGTCGCCGTATCGCCCATGTGTTCGGCTGACCTTGTCAAGATATTTAAAACACTTCTGCGGCATGTTCCACACTTGGAAGAGTTGGAGTTTCAGGGACTTATGGACTTGATAAGACGTAAGAAGCGACTGTTAAATGTGTATTATCATCGTGGTTATCGAACATTTGAATTTACCGCAGGTCCTGACCGACAGACTCCACGCCTTAACAGACTAACCAGCTTCACACGTTGGCGGAGGAAATATCTGCAGGAGTTCAAGAGTCTGGCAAAATTTGAAATGGATATTCGGATCGCTGAAGAGGATTCCTCGCTCGCTACTGACGTATTTTACACAGAAATACTTGCCATCATGCCATCGCTCAAGTCCTTCAAGTTGATCATCTTGGAACCGAGCGCAAGTTTGGTCGGCATTGGGCGGGCTTTAAATAACAAGCGCCAAGTGAGCCGAGGTTTGAAAAGTTTAACGATTAGCAGCGTTGACAATCATCTTTTGGAAGACATCAAAGACGTCGAGATGATGCTCGAAGAGTTGGGCTTGATCTTCTTATGCGGTTGTATTGATGCGGAGTTCATCGAGCGGGCACTTCGAGCCCAAGCACCTTACCTTAAATGTTTGGCGCTTGGTGGCACAAGAAGGACTTCGCACGAAGGCAGAAGGATGAAGCTGACGAGTCTTGGACCACCATTCGAAATGCCGAATCTGGAAGAGTTTAAGCTGCTCGGCGAACTGGTGGCAAACGACCGAACCATTAAGCATCTCGAGGTAGTCCAATGGCAGGGGCTGAACTGGCGACTTCAAATGCCAAAACTGCGAAAGCTGGAGCTGACAAATTTGAGACCTGCGTGTTTCGAAACGATTTTTGGTAGTGGCTCCGAAGTACTCTCCGAAACCCTGACTTCGCTGATCATGAAGGTCACTGACGAAGTACCTTGTCTTGTGCTGATCATCTGAGAAGGCTATCGGAAGCATTTCCCAGTTTGATAGAACTAGAAGTTGTGGTAGACAGTGCGGAATCACTTGGGCTTGTTTTTCAATCTTGGTCAAAGCTAAAGAAGTTGAAACTGGGCATTGCGGGTGACATTGCTAAGATTGATGAAGTGTTTACTGGGGTCCAGTTTAAGAAATGTTCGGAATCTGAGCTTGAGGAAGACATATCAGGCTATGAAGTTTTTCAAGACGCTGTTGGTTTTAAAAGCGAAGGTCGGGGGATAACGAATCTTGAAGGTCAACTTATATGTAAACATCCGTTGGCAGAAAACGTTTGAAGTATATGTTTGACCTGTCCACTTGTATTCGCAGAGCTTGAAGATTTGACCGTGGAATTCAGAAAAGCTGTTGTTTTTGGTCAAAGGTCACCTGTTGGAGACGGCTATTTGCTGTCGGATGTTGCGGGGGCACTTGCGCTACTCATGATGAAAAAGCTGAATGCTGTTCGGATAAACAAGTCGAAGGTGAGTTAAGAGACACATTTTCCATTACCTTGGACGAGATCACTGAAATTTAGCGTTTCTTTCGCAGATGACACGGGATCTCATCAACCTCCTTCGGGTCGAACTTCACGCCGAAACATGTATCATCAATGACCGCTTTGGAGTGTCGACCAGCGGGGGCAATTAATTCAATCATGATGTCATATCTCTGTTTAATTGTTGAACTACCGTTTGGTGCATGCTTCAAAAGGCTCCTTAAATTAAACTACATGCTTCATCCAGCATAGACTAGGAACGAGATTGTCACTATTATTCGACTACATTTTTGGAAAATGAGCGTTTCCAGTTTTTTACGTTAGTTCAGTGACGACTGTCAAATACAGTTCTCATACCTATTTCCAGGTGAGAACAATTGTCATTATTTGTTGGATGACGAAATGAATAAAAATCAATACAGATTCCCGCTCAAACGTGTTTGTTCTACCCACCCAGACACCTCTGGTGGACACAGCTCTGATTCTTTGCTGCATGATTTTGGAGTGCATGGCCCACCTATTACGCATCATTTCCTGTTTGACCTCAAGGATTTGACTGGCGACAGAGGGCGCTCGGTAGTAAATTGCAGGATATGCCAGCGTTAACCCAATTCCACCATACAAAAAGACCAAAAACATGAAGAAATGCTCAACTTGAAATAGAAACAGAATCGCGATGCTGGAAACCCCGATTGAAATCAGACGATTTTGAAGGCCATGATGGCATCAGCGTTGGCGTCGTTGAATATGCGCAAAGCCACATTGAGTTGTTGAAACTGTCTCCAAACTATTGCGGGATTGATTCTTGCCGAATGCATCATTCTGCGTAACGGGAATCATCATTTCATCACTGGTTCTTGGCAAACTTATGAAAAATTATGTAATTGTGCACAAAGCTTCCAAAAAAGTACCTTCGAACAATTGCGTTCGTTGCTTCAAAGTGAACTTCCAGGAACATGACCTGCGACATGAGTAGAGGCACAGTTCCAGCGATGAACATCTGAGTACCGATGAAGTCCAAGGCGATCGCAAGCCCCGCAAGACTCCAGTGGAGACGCCCATCGCCCAAGTACCCAACCGCGTGAGCTTGATATACCAAGAACCGGTATTGAGCCACCCAATGCGGGTTTATCGCCAGAATGAAGCTGACGATAAAACCCGTGGCGTAGGTACCAAAAGGGAACGCGAAAATAAAGAGGTGTTGGGGCTTGAACGCGGTCACAGCGTTTGAGTGTTTTGAGATGAAATTGCAAAGTGTGATAAACTCAACCCAATGCTCCGGCATCAGGTAGGCGCAGTAGACTCCGGCGGGAACCGCACAAGCGAGAAGGAAATGGAGAGGAGCAAATGTTTCGTCGTTATATTTGTCAGACATCATTGAAAGAGCCAGTGTGAAGTAGATCAACAGAAATTTACCTACCGCTACGTAGAAGCAAAAGTACCATTGCAATTTCTTCCACCAAACGTTGTTGAGCGATACTGGTCTTCTGTTTCCTCCGCGGACGGTGACAGGAAGCCCGAATACCTTCCCCAAATGGCGCAAGAAATCCAGGTTGCAAGTTACGGCGTTGCGGAAACTTTTGAAGTAGGCGAACATTGAAGAATCTTGTTGCAATGCCATTTTTGTGGTAGGAAAATTGTAAATCCGGGAGGATAATTTGGTGTTCGACCACGTGGAAGAATATGGAATGGAAAGTAGTTGATTTTTTTGGCTACTGGAATACAGTCGCTATGAGATGAAAGTGAGATATAGAGATTTTTCGAATCCACTCAAAGGTTCAGACGACTGTTTTGAACACACAGAATTCAAACTGGAAATGATAGTTTCTGGTGCAAAAACTTCTGCTCCTTCCTACCTTTTGACAGGGTTTTTGAATACCGTCCATATATTCCGTACCGGGAGCGAATTTATAAACAACTTCTGACTGGTGAAAAATATTTTAGGCCATATACATCGATGTAAACGGAGGCAGCATAAGTATTTCTAAATTATTCGTTCCCTCAAACGCAAAGTTTGAATTAGGTGGCGGAGCGAGTTTCTGGAAAGCGCAATTCAGTCAAGCTACCGCTTGCTAAGCATTAAGGCGGGCTAGTACGAGGCCATCAACCAACGTTATTAAGAACATTTCCGCCACTTCCGAATTCTGCACTACGGTTTATTCTGTATATATGGTGGTTTAATGACTCGTGGTATGAGCTGGGTGATAATTTCAGGGCTGTCAAGTATATTTTTGAAGTAAGGCGTAGGTATGCAGCTACCAAAAACTGGCTTTGAGTTCTGCTTTGTATATTTTTTGCACTAGCTCCCTACAATTTTTTACCCGGGTTTCATAACTCAAACATGGAAATTGTGGTTCCATCCCTGGTAAACTGTTCATTGGCTTTCACCTGAATGTTAACAAAATTGCAAAGGGCTGCAAGGCATGTAAGTTTTCTCGAAGCCAAATGTCAGAATATATGCTTTCAAAACCCTACAATTAATGAGACAAAAGATGAATATATATAATTGCAGCCTGGCCGAAACAGTCGACCTGCGTCACTCTGGATATATCAACAGCTGACAGAAACCTGAAATTATCTGGGTGAGCGCAAGCTTGGCCTTCAAAACGTAATAGAACACGTGTTTCTTCAAAGCGTTGTTTTTATGGTTAGGTAATCAGCATCATTCCTATGCAGAATTCTATTTGGGAGTTCCGTGACCACTACCGGAGCTGCCAATTGGGTTGGGACTTTCCTTCCAAAATTCATGACATTTAAGATTGGAATGAAAAAGTACGTACATGCTGAATCAAACTTTCAACAGCTTATAACTTGGAGCTGAAGCTCACTGAGCTGAACTTATCTGAACTAAGGACAGAGAAGCTTGAAGTCGCAATTAATTGGCTCTGGACTGTGTGAGCATATCCCATTATGGCGTTTTTATTATTATTGTTATGACGGATTTATTCAGAATCTGAGCAAATCGAAACCGATACTACATCTTTGAGATCAAATTCGCATTATCATTATCAAAACATTGTGCAGCAGCTTCTTCTTCCAAAAAGGCGTAAAAATTATAAACTTCACAAACTAAATCAACCTCAAAAGTTCGTGGATTCAGTTTTTGAACGAGATGATTTGCAATTTTTCGGACATTCCCATGTCTGATGCTTGTAGAATTTGCTCTATCATTGATTGGGTAAACTCAAGACTGATTCATACAAACCTGAAAGTTTGCCAGGACACAAAAACGTCACTCTTGTCTTCTCTTTTAAGAAGCTCTTAGAATAGTGACAAATTTGAAATTGACACTTAAATAGTGACAATAGTCTAACGGTGCACATAAAACATCAACTACAAATCTGTTTTGATTTGCCTAGTCTATAATTTTACAAACTTGTTGGAACACAACAAGAAGTTCTAAAAGCAGTTGCAGTTGCAGAACATGATACTCTACCTGTAATAGGTACCAATTACCATTATGATGCTTTTTACCTCTGCCCTCGATTAAACTTAACATCCATTTACTTCCAAGTTAGGACAACGCTCATTACTTGATTGGTCACCATTATTGAATCATCCATTTTTTCATCCCCCAGTTAGCAATTACCAGCCGCCATGACACAAAATAGTCACTCTTGTCTTCTCTCGCAAGAAACTGTTGACATCTACATGTACTCTTCACACAACTAATAATAAGATAATTGAAAAGACGGTACGTAAAATATGAACTATGAATATGAATTGGTCCTTGCGGGAATCATCAGATATCCTCCACAACATTTACTAAGAGAAAGAGCAATAACAAGAGCTCCAACTACACTAATATATACCTAGTCTATACTATTTTAAGTTTTGGTAACCATCAACGTCTGGTAACCATTATTAAACTATCCATTCTTCATCCTCCAGTTAGCAATTATCAGCCGCCAAGACACAAAAACGCCACTCTTGTCTTCTCTCTTAAGAAGCTCTTGCCGTCTACATGTACTCTTCACACAACCAACAGGATAAGACAACGGCTGTTAAAAAGACGCTACATAAAATATGAACTGGCTCTTGCAGGAGCCAACAGATATCCTTCAAAACATTTACTAAAACAAAGAGCAATTACAAGAGCTCCACCAGCTACACTAATAATTTTTCTGTCCTAGTCTATACGATTTTGAGTTTTACTATAGATACTGTGAAAATAACGAAAATGTGACAAGAGCAATGTGCGCCACTTTTGAAATAGTGACAGTAGTCTAACGGTGCAGATAGAATACAAAAAAGCACTCGAAAGAGAACTTTGTCTTCGTTGCGCGAAAACGTTGCAGATATAGAACATCAACAACAAATATTTGTTGTTACATTTGTGATTTGTCTAGTGTCTAATAAACATGGAGGTACACCACAAGAAGTCCTAAAAGCAGATGCAGTGCACAGTGAATGATACATGCATACCTGTGGTATGTTCCAATTACCATTTATGTTGCTCGTTACCTCTGTCCCTGTCCTCGACTCCGAACCATGTAACTAACGTTAAAATCCACTTACTTTTACTTCCAAGTTAGGACAATGGTCATAACTTGATTGAAAAGAAAATTGAAAAATACCAGTACCGACTCTCGTTCATACGTCTGGAAGCTGCCAACTTGGATGCCTTTAGTGAGGACCGATCGAAGCTCTCGTTCTAATATCAGACCTTGATCGTTGTTACGGTTACGACAGAATCTTCGCAGCTCCCGCTTTGCGTTCTGAAGCTCCGCGCTGACGTCATACGCGCGGTAATATATCATCGGATAAGCAATTGGCGCTAAGACGCTTATGTACAACATGAAAACCAGTAACAGTAAATCCCCATGAAATGGCACTAGAATGTTGGAAGATATTGCGAAAATGCCGCTTGTGAGGCTCGCCATCTTGAACATGAGTACAATTGTTGCGTTACTTGCGTTGAAGATACGCTGGGCGACCAACAGTTCCGAAAGGTTTTTCCAGATCAGAACCAATGAAATGAAGAACCTGCGTTTCTTTGTGCTGAAATATTAGTAAAAATGTATATGATTTGAGATGTAAACTAAAACATTCACAAAGATGCTTTTGCTACAGTACCTCCGAAGGACTTCAGCAGCTCTGCTGCACCAAATTTCCAGAAACATCATGTGGAACGTGAGAACGAGAAGACCGCTTGCGGTCAAAACGAAAACTGTCCAAAAGTCCAGGAGCGAGAAAAAATACGACAGCGGATAGTACAAGATCAAGTTGGTCAAATAGCCTTCATCATGAGCCCAGGTCAGGGCAAACCTGAATTGGAACATCAGATCCGGGTTTCCAGCCAGAAACAAGTTAAGAACCATGCACATTATGCAACCCGAAAGCGGAACTATCTGCAGAAGCCAAATGAGGAGCTTTGGTGGATCTGCCGTCGATTTGTATTTCAGGACAAAGTTCCAGGCCATAACGAAATTTTCAACGTTATCAGGCAGTAGAAGCATTCCGCATGAAGTGCACAAAGCGATCAAGACGCAGAACACGAGATACAGTGGAACCATTTGCGGGTTCCAAAAGTGGGGGACGGCCAAAATTAGAGCCAGGGCGATGACGGCTGTTGCAACGCGGAGCAACATTAGCCAATGGTTGAGTACCCAAAAGAAGCGCTTCCACGTACACCTGCTCACCAAAACGGATTTGTCTTCTACGATCACAGGGATAGCAAGGTACTTGGAGCAAGTCTCAAGAAACGACAAGTTTCGTAGAACAGCTGTTTCGAAATCTGTTGATGTAACGCGCATTAGAAAATTGGAGGCACGGTTGTGTAGCCACTCCAGCTGTTTCCTGCCCCCCCCCACCTTCGGCCTCCATGAGCTCTTTGGTTCATTCTGATTCAGATCAAGCAGCTTTTAGGAATATCAAACCTTCACCGAATATCACAGTGAAAATCACCAGAAAATTCCAGACCAGAAATCAGACGGATTCAGAATATTATCAAATCAAAATGCTTTATCAAGTCTGTGAGAGCGGGAAATTTAAAGCACCTGAATACCAACCGTTCTGAGCTGGAATGAGGAGTGGAATGAGAAAAAGCGCGAAATGGGAGATACATCGACCCAAGCTTTTTGTCATATAATTTTATAAATATGTGCCTCTGAAACCATGAAAATATTTGACGTTCATGCTGCCTCAAATACATATTTTGTACTCTGGCACCGGCTGACACAATCCTGGACAAAGGCTCGCTTCTGCTGGAAGGTAGAAAGGAGAGCTAGAATGTGAAAACTATTTAAGCGGGAGGTGTGTTT
>JAQGBJ010001184.1:0-25679 GCA_034698345.1 Sphaeridia pumilis | reverse complement strand
CGGCACCAAAGATGCGGATTACCGTCTAAAACTACTGGAAGTAAGCCCATGTCTAGCAATTCAATCTTTTGCAAATAATTGACTACGTATTCACTCAGGAATTGAAATCGAAAATCATTTGATTGAACAGTTATATATATAAAATCGCATGTCATTTTTCAGGTAATTCAACAAGAAATTCCACTTTGATTGCCTGATGGTTGAACAAGTTTAGACGAAACGAGGGCCTTTGAGAATTACCTCGTAAATTTTCATCTGATGTTTCCCAAGCAAGTACAGTGTTGTTCACTGGTTATAGGCAGTTGTTGAAGCAACTTGCCTGCCCTGATGCTCCGATTTCAGTTTTTCCATTTGTCAGTGAAGCGAAATTGCGTTCAGTTCTAATTCTAAATGTTTTGCGAATTTCGGTGACTAACGCTCATTTTGTTGTATATATTATGTATTCAACCCAATTAATTGTCTCATAGTCAGTCTAATAGCGTCATTTTGATTTTCGTTACAAGGCGCATATGGAACGGGTTTGCTCGATATTAAATTAAACTTCCAGTATCTGATTTTTAAGGACGTTAAGACTTTACGCTTGAAAATTTGCAACAGGTGGTAGACTTGAGAGTGCCTTGAGTGAGACCTTCCACAAGAGTCGCATTCACTCCATACAATACTCGACTAGTTTTCGATTCCATTAGCAGCAAAGGAGCAAACAAGACCATAGTAGTTAGATAGACGTCATGAAAGCGAGTCTCTTTTGGTGGTATTACGTATTGTCGTTGGATTTGCATGACAAGTTCCTAGCTTGAGGCAATTAAAATTCTGCACAGGTCTTGTGCAAATAAATGATGTTGCCTCGGCGATTCCACATTTCCTCAAAAGGATCTCCTTCAGGTCAGGCAAAGGTTATTCGTAAAGCGATCGGCGATTTGGGACAGATTCGACGAGAATATTTGATGGAAGGGACATTAAATCCTTTGGTTAGCCTGGAGACATCGGAGCGACCTAGACCTTGGGTTGTGCGGGTCGGAATGCAACATGGCACACGTCCCATCAGCAAAATTAATGGCGAAGCGACATAGTCTCAACAATGTTTAATGTTGATTGTGCTCGTAGAATCCTAATGAATTTGTTTGTCAAGTAGTAAAACAAGTTTCGGCTCCTCCTCAACACAAGGGAAACATGAATCAATTATCCTCCTTGACCATCAGATTCGTGTCCAACCATAGAAACATTACGTATTAACTGCAATCCAACAACTTGTAATCTTCCATGTTACTCCCTCCATCAACATATGATCTGTATTTGCTACAACGGCGAAACGCTTTAACACTTTGAAGAGTTTACCTTTTGATGTACATACAAAGCAAGTCAAGTTGACAAGTATTCTTTGTGCATGTCCATGTTCCTTAGTCCACTCGATCAATTAGACAACTGTCCAATGGTAAAATGCATTCGGAACACGTCCTACAGCTGTGGCCAATCTCCTTCCACCGTTCCCGCCCTGCCCCTCGACAATCAAACGTCACGGAGCTCTATCAAAGCTCTATCTTAAGAAAACACATAACGACAACTAACTAAATGTTTGCCTCCTCCTTGGTATCCTCAAAGTCAGATGTTGCTTTTGATGCTTATACCAGCACTTCGAACATCTGATGGACTTGACCAGGAGGACGGGAAGATCCATGGGAAGATCGCTTCGCATTTGCACTGGATGAGCCTATCCTGATGATAATCGTCCCAACTATTTGCCCATAACTACGTGTCACAGAGTATGCAATAATCAAGACGACTCACGTTTCACCTCTTATTAGGTAGGAATCTAGGAATCGGTGGTAAATGGTAAACAACTAACTGGTCGAATAAACTTACATACTTGAAGCAAATGTTCAAGTCGCCATACTCATCTCCTTCATTTCTTCTTTGGCACCAAGGCAAAGAAGAAGGTGTGTAGAATATTCCTGAAAAGAGCATCTAGTGACTGACCTGTTGATCACGGCGTCGATTTAGGCGAACCTTAACCGATTCTTCATTGACCCCGAGTCTAACATTCTGTAATTGACAACTAATTGAGCACTTTGTGTGCAAGTCTTGGTGCATTTGATGCATAGTACTTTCGGGTGTTAGATCGAAAGATAGTCATCAAGTCATTATTGGCCGTCATTAGTGAACCTGAGGCTTCCGCTGGTGTACCTGAGGTTGGTGAGGACTGACTGGAGACAGACTTTCTCTACGTCCGCGCTACTTATATTTCATCTCGCTCTCTCTCTCTCTCGCTGCCTACGTCAATCGTTTCTCTTGCAAAGTCTACCATAGCTTAACGTGTCGACTACAGTGACTTTTCATGTGGTGTGCCAAAAATCCTGCCAAGACCTACGACGTTGTGTTATAATTATCGTTCTCATATTGACGAGGATTTGCTGGCGTAGCACTGGGACATAGTCACGTCAGCCGTTCTCAGCTGTTCGTACTTGGAGCCAACCACGCGGCTCTTCTTTCCCCAGTCGCCCAAGAAAGGACCTGGTGTCCTGTTCGCTGCAAAAATTACAGCCTTCGACACGTCAACCGTCTTTTGGTTGTTTCCTTGCCGGTAGCCATGTTGGACAGCGTCCTTCCATCCCCGTCTTCTCCGCATGCTAACGGAGTTGTCCCTCTCGCCAAAGAATCCACTCTTCCGTCCTTCCCGTCCATCTCAGCCTCCGAGTTTACCAAAAATACCCACAACCCCATTCGCTCCATCGTTGACGGAATGCGGATCGAACCACATCCCGAGAAACAACTCATCGCGCTATCTATCGGTAAGCATCACATTTCTCCACACATTCCTCGCCAAACTCATCAAATGGCAATAGCAGCCAACATAATTTTCGTTGAAAAATCAAGAGGAAAGCTAATTTTCCATACCTCCGCATCCCTCAGTTTCACTCGTTTGTAGTTGTTACTTTTAATGTCATTAGTATGCAAAGCCATGCTGTCTAAAACTGGTTCTATGTTGTTTTGCAATTTAACTTGCAAAAGCAATAGCTTGTGCTCATATAGCGTCCCAGCCATTCTTGTCAGCTTTTTCCAACAGAATAGTTTAAACAGCTTTTTGAATGTTATTTACGTCACGTATATTTGTACAGCGCAACAAAACACGTGTTTTTGGCAACCAAAAACTTGTTCAAAGCCATGAGCGAGCGAGAGCCCAAAAACCGCGGTCAAGGTTATAAGGAGTACGTAATAGCAATGGACGGTATATTTGCGAATGTCATTGGTGTTTTGCAGGGGATCCCACAATTTATGGCAACCTCAAGCCCCACGACTCCATCATAAACGCTGTTCTGGAGTCTGTCACCTCGATGAAATACAATGGCTATGCTCCCACCACCGGGTATCCTGCTGCCCGCGAAGCAGTAGCCGAGCTCTACAATTGTCCCGAGGCTCCCGTATCAGCTCAGGTAACTACTCCAGCGGAATGTGTGATCAAATAGGCTCAATACATTATTACGTTAATTTCAGTTTATCTATTCTTTCGTCTCTGCGACCTCTAGGACGTCATTCTGTGCAGCGGTTGCAGCAGTGCTCTTGACATGTGTATCCTCGCTCTGGCTTCCAGAGGTCAGCATATTCTCGTCCCTCGTCCTGGATTCTCCATTTATCGCACATTAGGAGGAACCGTAGGAATTGGGGCCAAATATTACAATCTCTTGGTACTTTACTTTTTCATCGGATCCTCTCATCAGCTCAATGCAATTGGTGAAAATGCCCTTTGTAACTTTATGTTGGTTTCCTGTTTAGCCCGAAAATGGATGGGAAGTCGATTTGCGACATCTGGAATCCTTAATTGATTCCAACACGGCTGCCATCATTGTCAACAACCCGAGCAACCCTTGCGGCTCCGTCTATTCCGCAGACCACCTCAACGACATCTTGGACATTGCCGCAAAGTACAAGCTCCCCATCATCGCAGACGAAATCTACGACTATTTTGTACGTTGATTCTAAATGCGCTAACTTTTGTCCACTCAATGAGCTCAGCAAACCATGCTAATGAAACACTCATGTAGGTCTTCAAAGGAGAGACGTTCGTCCCCATAGCCAAGCTCAGCCGAACAGTTCCAATTTTATCGTGCAGTGGACTTACAAAGCGATTCTTGGTGCCAGGCTGGCGCATGGGCTGGATTTTGATCCATGACCGATGCAACGCATTCAAGCAAGAAGTCCGCAGTGGCCTCCAGCTCCTCACTCAGCGAATCATAGGGAGCAATACCATTGTCCAGGGGGCTCTTCCAGCCATACTGAAAAACACTCCACAGTCCTTTTTCGACGACACTATAGAGCAAGTTCAGGTCAGTTCGATATCAAAACGTCCATCGGCGCTCACTGCCCAACTCCACACGCTCGTTTAATGGTGAAAGTCTTTTATTGCTGTTAACTAATAAGAATTATTCTCTTGAACACGTTCGCAGAAAAACGCGGAGCTGGCCTTCAAACGCCTTTCTGACTGTCCTGGTCTTAAGCCCGTGAAACCTAGAGGTGCCATGTACATGATGGTTAGTTCCATTTTCCAAAATGAATGTCAAGTATTCATCCGCAGGTAGAATTTCATTAAATGGCTTTTGCAGGTGGGGATCGATATGAACAGATACCCAGATTTTGAAACAGAATTCCAGTTTCTCGAGCGAATGATCTGCGAGCAATCTGTATTCTGTCTTCCAGGCAAGGTAATTTTTTAAACTCTTCCTTAGTCTTCATGAGTAGCCACAAAGGCCGGGAATTTCAACTGATATGATATTTAATTTACCTAGTGCTTTGAGTACCCGGGGTACTTCCGTATTGTACTGACGGTTCCGCCACAAGTAATGCAGGAAGCGCTGGACCGGATTCATGCCTTCTGCTCTCGCTACTACACTACAGACATTCATCCACATGATTGCGTCCAGCTTGATCTTATCAGCCAAATGAGCTTCCAAACCAGCATTGAATCTGTGATCCGCGAAACTAGTGGTACCTTCGTCGTCAGCAAAACGTCTTAATGACCAACAGTCTAGAACATGGGAAATGCTCAAGTGCTTTCACCGTACGGTACAAATCTTCTTCCGTGGCGAGAATGTTCTAGCCATGTTGTATACCGATTTTTGGACTTTTCTGCGAGATCATCAATCTTTGTCGAACGAACGTGTCACTTGCGATTGCGACAAATGCACAAGCAAGTATTATTGCTAGCTTTACGTACGTCCTGGAATATAGACTGTAGCGATTTGTCAGTCACGACATTCGATGCAAAAAAGTAATTCTTGTATTCTTACTGCTATCTATAGTTACTGTCATTTCAAATAATTGAGAGTGGATTTCGCTCGTGAAGACTTAATTGATATTTGAGGTACCTTACGAGGCTTAAAGCTGTAGAACTAGCACAATTTACGTATGACTCCAGTTTAACAGTATATATGTGATGTACTGGAGTGTGCCTAATTTCCTTTCCTTTTAAATGAAAAAATAACAGGAAGGTACAAAACCTTTGAATATATCTCATGACAAGCGAAATTTATAAATATGACTGATAAACAACTGGGACTTTCCGATCAACGAAAAACAAAAATCACGACGCTGCTGTATTGGACGCAGTTGAGTATATGTCCGAATTTGGCCAAGTATGTCTATTTGTATAATCAAGTTTTGTTCCAAAGCAATCAAAAGAGTTATACATAGTCAGTCGAGTCAACTTAACTACTGACAGTCAATTCCATAACAAGAGTTAGTTTCATTTTAAATAATCGCTAAACTCCTTTTTTTCTCTCATGAGGCGTAACTCTCATGGAGGCATGTCTGGTCAGTATGCTTGTCGAGCACTAAGAAACCGCAAAACTTTTGTTGCCCACGAAAACCCTGCCGATAACTACTGCCCATGCACTCACACCTTGTGGGGATTTAGAGATTATAGTCTTTCCATACTAGTACAAGCTAAAAGTTAACTCTCGATATTCATGCATTCGAACCTTCCGAACAAGACAACCCCCCCCCCCCATTTCATTAAATTCTTGGGAGCATATACGGCTATTATTAACAGCCCGAGCCGACGAAGACGAAGCAGTTTAACATTACTACAAACATCTCATCAAAGTTTTATCAAGAATATGAGAATCAAAATTACTGCATCCAGGAATGGAAATCATACAAATGCGAACAATACAAGACCTATAGCTTACTGGTAGAAGTAGGACGTTTACAAATGTTAAGGTACGTAGCACGATCTGACAGAAGGCCTTTTTCTAATGTGAAATGCTCCTACATGCCTCCATTCAGATACAATCAGCTTTGACACTACCACATATTTGTTTCATAGTGGAAACAAATGAAGAGCTCTAAATGTTGTCGAAACGACAAACGATAACAACTATTATTCTTTCTGTTTTTCTGCAATCACGGGAGGCTCGGTTGATTCGAAGTTGATACGGTAGATACCTGGATAAGTAAAAAGAAGTCATTCAGAAAACTGCACACAGAAAATTAAGCCAAAATATAAGGTTGGAAACCTTTAGTCATGTCCTCCATTGTTTTCTCCCGACAGTCCGTCCCAACGTGAGTGCTGGACCCACAATTGTAGCATGATTTCTTGGGGCGATTCAAACCTTCAACTATGTCTTCAACAGCACCGAAGAATTGTGAAGTAGGCTCCATCCTTAGCTCCTGACCTGCTACAGAAGGACTCCTTTAACATTTGGTTCAACACGGAAATGACGTAAATACTAAAGAATGCAATTACCTCCTCCGATATCCAAAATATAACGATTACGAGGTATTCCCGAACTGCAAGAAGCCGCATGGTTTGGTAAAGTTGCAGATGCCTTAGTGGTTGGAGAAGGTTCATAAGAAATAGTAGAACTAGATGGAAAAACGCATGGAGGTTGCGTGTGATCAGATCCATTGAGTCCATTCAGAGGACTGCTTCCAGAACTTGAAGGGTTACCAACGCTAACTGCAGGTGACAAAGAAATTCCAGTTCCAGATTTAATTTCCTGAACACAGTTTGGTGACTCGAGCTTGCAGCCGTTTGCTTGCGTAGTATTCAACCTACCAGTCTGGATATTCGTCATATTTTGCTTCGGTCCTTGTTGGTGTTGAAGCGTACTTTTCGTTGACTGAGGAGTATAATAAACAGGAGTCGCAGATGGTGTATAGACATTGTACGGTTGCGGGGCCTGAATGTTTCCGATTTTCGGCACCTGAACGCTGTGAATGCTCAGCGGCGGACTTGTTTGTGGAAAATATTGGCCACTTGTACATGTTACGTGACTTATGGGCATGGGTCGCCGTTGTGCACTGTTATTGCTAGTATGATTATTCATTTGATGACGTCTACCGCTGTGTGAGCTTTGAAATGGAGTCGCAGAATCGTGTCCTTGACCGTTGCTAAACTGTGTGTTGCTTTGCAGCGTGCCACTACCGGGAACCATATATTCTGGTTTACACGGATATTGTAAAAGTCGTTTCGTCTCATCAATTTTCATCCCGTTAATGGTCCCGGAAAGAGACAGCGGAACTTGATTATCTTGAACTTTAGCATAACTGACGGCTGGAATAGCCCCACCTGGGAATGCCAATGGATGCGAAGCACTTGGGAGAATGTCACTCTTGTGAGACTTTCCATGATCCAGACACGAAATTGCAGCCTCAACATTATAAGAGTTCAGTTTTGGCGACTGCACTTGCACAACCTGACTTATTTTGGTGCTGGCAGGATTTCGATTCAACCGAGGTGGCGGCGAAATCGACGTTGCAGCAGAACTCACAGATCGTTTTGATGGTCCTTGATGTCCTGACATAGGTAACGCTGATGGCCTGTGGTGATCTTGCTGATTTAACGTGTCACTATTCACGAAATTTGTTCCACTAATTTGGCTTCTGGGGAGATTGCTGTGGGACAAGGGACTGTGACTTCTGCTGGGGGTCAATGATTGAGGAGGGCTGCCGTATGGTGAATCTTCAGTGCTTTCATAATTTTCTTCAGAGTCGTTGTCGTTGACTCCACCACCAACACTTGAGTCCCGAACGTGGACATTGGTATGTGCATTTGAAGCCGTGTTTGAGGTAAGACCCGTGCTGCTGTTGCTTCGACATGAAACATTCACGGTTCCCATGGCTTGCTGTGACAGCTGAGGTAAACTCGGAGACTTATTACTAAGACTGAGAGTGAAAGCTCCTCCAATACCAGTGGCACTTGGCCCCGGCGGTACTAGCGCTCCCGATCCTTCATTTGTAGTCAGTGAAAACGCTGGTGGTACCACTTGTCCCAAGGGTATATGGTTATGACTAGCTGCACTTTGAGGGATAACCGCAGGTGTCTGATATACACACTGCTGAGGAAAAGTTGTAGGTCCGACCCCTATCGAACTTTGAGGTGACAGCAGGCTATGGGCAGAAAATGTCTGTGGTGGAAACTGGTGAGGCACAGGAGCTGGAGTTTGCTGTTGCGATGCTACGCTGCGATTTCCTTGTGGATGGTGAGCTTGTAAGAACATTGGAAAAGGTGAAAAATGAGGTACGGTGAAGTTCATCGAATTAGCCGGTGCGGTGTTAGGGGCGACTCTTCGCATTTCCTCGCCACAGGGATTCCCTCCAATGTTCATATTTGCTGACGGTGACCATCCTACAGCAGGCATGTAAAATGGGCCATACTTTGGGTCGAATCCCTGCAATCGATCAAGACCATAACTTGTCATCATATTTCCTAATCCACGAATCGGCGGTCTTTCGCTTACCCCAATGAACCACTGGACAGGAGCAGCGTAGAACTTCGCCTCTTCGTCGTCCATGTTTCTTTGTACTAACTGAGAATGCGCATCGAACTTCTGAAGAATCCCACTCAGAATAATCTTCTGCTCGAAAGTAAAAACTGGATGATAAAGCGCTATCGTAAACAACAAGCAGTATTCTTCTAAAGTATCACTTGAAAGTCCTGCTAACCATCCAGGGGTGTCTAAGAATTTTTGAGAGTCTAATAACACTTTGTAGTAGGCGTTAGCACACTCGCGATTCGTCGCTGTTAACAGGGACAAGTACAATATAAGCCTTCTACGTAACGTTTCGTCCTCCAAGATACTTTTATCTAAAACTGGACTAGGATTTTTGGAGTCGTCAAGAAACATCAACGGTTTATCGACATTGCTTGCTTTCCAGGATGTTTCGACGTAGCGTTCTTCTCCATTCATTGAGCTGCAAAAACTCTTTTCATCCCTGGTGACAGCGCCCTGTCCTTGAGGGGGCTTTGTTGTTTGAGGCAAATGCGAGCTCGAGCTAACTTTTTGTATCGAGTCCTTCGTAATTTCATGAGAGATATCGGAACCTGAAAAGCAATGAAAAAAAGTTAAAATCTTCTTTCAGTATGACAAGCATGGCTATCGAAAGAGACCCTACCAGAAAAGGTGGCAGGAGAATTCGAAGAAACGTCCTTATTTGGAAAAAATGGGACGCTAGTGGTAGTTGTCCCACTAGGGTTAACTGATGTTTGACTGGTCACTCCTGAGCTGTTCACCAAAACAGTGTATAAAGCCTCTTTAGCGGATGCTGTAGTGCAATTTGCCGTATTTTTCCCGGACAAAAACCCATTGGCACTGTGGGACACTCCGTTTAATTCATGGAAGTCCCGTCGACCAAGATTTTCCATAACGGAGCCCAAGAAGCGGATTTCGAATGGGAGGCACATGTCGAGCAGGGTGCACATGGTGTCCAACCGTCCAGCACCGCTCTGTTTCTGGAACCATTCTACTACCTCATCTTTACGGACCATTTTCTGTAAAACCAATAGGTAAGCGCAAATTAGATTTCGAATCCTATGAATGTTTTACTCGACGTATGAGTCGGCACAAACAGAAGATAATATCTTGGGCTTTGTTAATATCTTAGAGCTATAAATGGCAATTAATGTCAAGACTTTCGACTTTTTCTGGAAGGATTTTTTATTTGGATGGATTTAAAACTTACCCATGTGTTTCCTGTCCATAAATAATATCACATAAGATTGAAAGGATAACTCAACACACGTTTGCCACGAATCACTAGCGTTCTTTCTTGGTTGTTACAACCCAGTGTGTCAATTCCATTTTAATCAATCAGAGTAATTTAAAAAAATCATAATACTCTGTTCCAACTATCAATTTCAGCATTTACTCTCAGATGTTTAAGCTTGAAAATCTGCTGGATTATTCCAGAAGTTTGGTAATAAAATTCGAGTCGAGTCCAGTTCCTTCTTCGAAAACGGTCTTCAGCTCTTCAAAAGTCTTCCACAATAATATCGAACATCAACCTGCTGAGCTCGAGTCGCGTTCCATATGCGCACCACTAGACAAGTGTTGTTTATACATATGCCGAATGGGCGTTATGTAGATCGATACACATATATAATATAAAGGGGGAGATCCAGAAATTACGCCATCCACAGGAGGGGGTAGGGATGAAAGAAAGCATGATGCTGAATGATGCGGAGGGGGTAAGGGGTAGACGATGAACAACGTCACGTAATGTTTTAAGCAAAGTTATTTGCTGATGGGTTCTTTCTTAAGGAGCGAAAGAGAAAAAAGTGCAGACATCCTTGCTTTGCCTTGCTGAGCAGCGGGAAAATTGCTGTTTAAATCAAAGGCAGAATCGCGCATGCAAATATATACATGTACATATATGTCATCTGGTGTAACGTTACATGTACTATATCCACTTCGCGGTTGGAATTCCGTGTGTATGTTATTATTCTATGCGGCTTGTTTTTCCACGTGCTCCTTCATCATACACAAACAGAAATCAAGATGAATTTTGGAATTAATTTCAATGTCTAACATTTTTAGAGCACAAGATTTTGAAATTTGCAACAAGTTTTTTCTAGACTATCGAGCTTGTGTCGTCAATTAAACGTCGCTAAAATTACGCATAAGGTGTAAGTTCACTGTTCAGCTTGCGGATTCGAGCATTCCAAAAAATCCGTGAAAAATCTTTTCCTGTAATTTCCTAATTACCGGAAGTTGTCCAAAAATGAAGTCTTGCAGTACTAACGAAGTTAAAGTGTACAACCTTAGTGCAGGAAAATCCCTACCAGAAGTAAGATTCACTAAAATTTGATCTTCAGCAATTCGGTCTCATAGATATATAATCAAACCTCACTTCACTTGTTGGTTTCTGTTGTAGTGGCTTGCCGAGAAGAAGAAGCGGTCGATGAAGTTGAAGAAACTTACCGGAAAGCACCATATCGAGCTGATACAGGATTTCGATATGCCTGGGTTAAGTACAAATGTACAAATAACTCCCGACGGCAACTACATCTTGGCAACAGGAATCTACAAGCCCAGGGTTAGATGCTACGACGTCAAAAACTTATCTATGAAATTTGAACGATGTTTCGACTCGGAAGTACTGAAATTTCTGGTGCTGTCTGATGATTACAGCAAGGTACACATTATGTAGTTTCGTCTTCAATCCATAGCTTCACGCTACTACCGCTGTCGCTGACCGGAGGAGTCCTAAGTTTTTTGTTTTTGTTTCAGCTAGCATTTCTTCAGTCTGACAGATATGTCGAATTTCATGCTCAATTTGGAAGGTATTTTCGATTGAGAATACCCAAATTCGGCCGGGATTTAACGTATTACGCCCCCTCCTGTGATTTGTACATCGGTGGAGTCTCCAGTGAAGTTTACAGACTTAATTTGGAGTTGGGGCGGTTTAATACACCGCTGGCAACAAGTGCAACGTGTGTTAACGTATGTAAGACGAATCCTCTCCATCAGTTGATTTGTTTGGGTACTTCGGACGGAAGAGTTGAAGCATGGGATCCCCGAAGTCCTCGCTCATGTGGAATTCTTGATATAACCTTACATTCTTCACAGTCTGATGTTACGTAAGTTTCTCAACATCGTAGCGGTAGCGGGATAAAAGCTGTCTTCATGGTCTAAAGTTACTGTAATGTTATTCTGAACAGGTCAAATGGAGTTAGCATCCCACAAGTTACGTCAATGGCTTTCAGAGACGGTTTAAAGTATGGTGTAGGAACATCGACAGGTTGTGTCCTGCTCTACGATCTTCGTTCGCCTAAACCTCTCTTGATGAAAAATCACTACAATTCGCAACCAATAACTGACCTAGAGTTCCACAAGCAAGAAAGTGTCGTATTTTCTATGGACAAGAAAGTTGTTAAAGTTTGGAATGAAGACAATGTAATTAGCTTTTCATTTCCTTTTGTAGTTATTGAAATGTATGTGCTGAATTCATTCTATTGTTTCTAGGGTGAGCCGTATACTGCTGTCGAAGCAGGAGACACTGAATACAATGATCTCTGCGTTGTACCTGGGACCGGAATGTTCTTTGCCGCCAACGAAGACAGGAAAATTTTCATTTACTACGCACCGAGCCTGGGACCTGCTCCCAAGTGGTGTGCTTTCTTGGATAACATCACAGAGGAGCTGGAAGAGACAGAAACGACCACAGTATACGACGATTACAAATTTGTGACAGAACAAGAGCTTCATGAGCTTGGACTTGAACATCTCATTGGGACTAACTTGCTTCGCGGTTACATGCATGGATACTTCCTGGATATACGTCTGTATCGAAAAGCTAAACAAGTGGTGCAACCGTTCCAATTCCAGGAGTACAAAAAGAAGAAAATAGCGGACAAGTTACTTGCTACTCGTGAAGATAGGCTCCGGTTGAGAGTAAGTTAACACAGTAAAGTCAATTTACGAATAAAGAAGTGAATGAAAATTCTTGAATCCCTTTTGCAGAAATTGCCGAGTATTAACAAGGAGCTGGCACTGAAGTTTATAAGTACACCAAGTGCGAATCAGAAGTCTGGTAATTTGATGGAAGATTCCCGATTCCAAGAGCTCTTCAAAAACCCTGATTTCCAGATCGATAAAACCGCGGATGAGTACAGGTATAATCATCATTTACGAAGTTGTGCCGATAAGACGTATTCGAATGCTTAATAATTCATTTGTTATAGACTGATAAATCCTACATTGAGCAAGAACACAGCCCGAGCAAAGAAGTTCGAAAGTACTTTCGCTCCTGTTGAGGTATGCATCTACTCAAGAAACTTATCCAGTTGTTTCAGTTGTCACAGAAACAATAAGTACATAACTTTTGCAGGAAATCGAAGGAAAACCCTCGTCTGAAGAAAGTTCCTCTGACGATGAGGTTCAATGGGCTAATGAGGTGCGGCAGCAGAAAGCTAAGCTTAGAAAAGAGAACCGACAGCGACGAAACGAGGAAGATGCTGCTGCTGAAATGAAGCCTAAGTTCTATGAACTTCGCCAGGGTGAAGCAATTTCAAATTTCAACCTCAATAATGGATCTGGTCACAGAAAAGCTGCAAAGTGAGCTATAGCTATATTGGAGCTCAAAAGTTCTAGTAATTAACACTGTGTTTTTACTAATTTCGGATAATTTTCTCTAGACTATCCTTGGAAGAGAGAGTAAGGTCTAGTGCTACCGATGACGTCAAATCCCATGGGCCACTCGGAGGACGCGAAATGTCATTCAGATTCAGAAGTGTAAGCATATCATACTTTGCGTTTTAACTCGTTTCTTTCAGCTAATATTGATATTGTACCCGTGGATTCCGCAGAAAAAAGATGAGGCCACTTCACGCTTTGAGGAGCAGCAAAGTTCGCATCGACGAGAGCGAAAAATGGTACGGCGGTCTGCAGGATCTTTGAAAAACAAGAAAGCGTCTTGGAAGAAGTAATTCCTGATCCCATAACTCATGAAACCGGAAGCTACATATACCATACTCATCAGGGTTTTGATTTGGAGGTTAGTGCTACAGTGCTGTATTTGAATCCGAAATGACATACCATAGTCTAATCGGTAATAGATGTAGTCCAGTCGAACTTGTTGGATACTGTGATTCATGAAGGTGACAGAAGTATGAATGTTCGCCACTAGAATGTTGGTCTAATCACATCAATTGTTATAAGCTCCAAAGAATTTTGAAATATATATTGACAGACTCGAAAAAACCGTGATATTCTGCCGAAAAATTCACGACTAAATCAGAATACATAATCCCATGTTCATGAGAGGTTGCATTTGCGTTCGTAGGTTAAGTCGCGATAAATTAATATTACTGTACTGTCTTTCTGTCTTATGAGTTAAGTCCCGGAGGTGAAGCTGAAATGAAGTTGAGTTCATTGATAATTACCAGCAGCATCGAAAGCGGAAGTGATCGAGGCGCCCGGTATGGACATTCAGTTGGGTAAACGCGAATATTATTTTTGGTAAGAGTAACGTTGAAGCGCTTAGAGAGGTTTAGGTTGACAGCGTTGTGGAGCAGGGAGACGGTAATAATGTTTTCCGCCTCCTACGAAAGTTCCATGTTGACAAACGAAGAAGGAAGGACTTGGTGTTGGAGGGTTGTTGCGTTGGCTGACGACAGTAAAGGTAGTTTGGATGTTAACAATGTTCGGTGACCTACTAACGTGAAGAGCAACAAGGAATGTGGGACGACTTTTCAAATGTCCCATAATAATGTTTTTCTGTGTCAGTATTCAGCTGGGGCTCATACCGTTCGCACGTACCGTATTTCGTATTCTCCATTGTACTTTACTTGAATCACTCAGGGAAGCGGCAACCTCCGCTCAACAATACGGCAACATCAACATCACACAGAACCCGCGCGTCTTCCTTCCTATTGCTATTTCATCTTGAACTGCTCATCTCTCGGCGCTCCGCGCATCCTTCCTGCGCTCTCGACTCGACAGTGTCGATCTACCCTTGAAGCAATCTTGTTCTGCAGATTCTGTCATCTGCACCCCTTGGACTCCTGCCTCCCGCCGCCCCGCAGTGCCTTTCCTTCCTGTAGCCGCAACGACGTTCTTCCAACGCCATTACCACCACCCTTGAGCACTGCCGCTAAGGGAATCAACGTTTTGAACGTGACCACATCAGGGCTCTCGCCGCCTTTCCTCCTGTCGAGTGTGCGTGCAGTGTAAGCGAGGGAAGTGCGAAAGAGAAAACTGCGCCCTTTACCTTCATCGAGTACTTGGATTCATTATCAGTCTTGGTCTTCCTATGCACAACAACTTTTGCAACGCAGCCAACTTCTTCCCTTCTTGCTCTTCTGTCTTTTCCCAAAATCGCCGAAACACCCGCAACTGCTCCCCAGCCAGCTTCTCCAGCAAGTGCCTTCCAGTCCCAGCATCCTCCAAGACACAAGTGACCGAATTTCAAAGTGAGCGTCGTCAGTGGAGCTAAGCCAGCCGCTCAAGTGCTCCAACCAAAGACCCCGCAGATTCCCCTCGTGACATTTTCCCCACTCCCCTTGCTGGTCAACACTCAGTGCTCTTCGAGAAAAAAGTGACAAATTATTTGTGATTGATTTACTCGGATCAAACGTCTGGAATGGATCTATGATGAGGTGAGTTGTTCCTGAAAGGAGCCGTGCCTTCTTCAACTCTCCACCAATTTCAAATTCGGCATTTTATACTTCAAGTATCTATATGAAAAATTTTATTCAGAGATTCATGAGCACAGCAAACTTTACCATAAATTATCTTCAAACTACTTCAAGCAGTCATCAGACTCTTTTGTCGAACAAAGCTATGTCCACGTGATTTCCAAATACTTTCCTTCCCTACAATTCGTCTTCTTAAAACACGAACTTTTCCCCATTCAGGATCTTGAAAAAGCTTTTCACATGGCAGCAACAGGTGGTTCAACAGTGTTAATCTCGACTCTGTAGTTTCACCGAAGTACACTTCACTCCCTTCTCCGTCCGGGTCATGACAATATCAGGCAACTTTAAGAATTTCCGATTTTTTGGTTTATCTAGGATCCCCCCCTTACTTATCCAGGTTTTGGTTGAGTTTTCCTTTGATTTCGGCAAAGTAGTATCGACATCTTATATCAGCATTGACATTGACAGGCGAGCTGGAGAGGAAGAGGACAAGTTGAGGGTTTCATCAAGATATGCGGATACGCGTCGGGGAAAGGAAAGCAAGGATGCGCTAGACCTTGACATTGGCCAAGTTGGCAAGTTTTGGCGAAACTTGTGTAGCATAGTTTTGGGCAAGTTTAGAATGGGAGGAAGATGATTGTTGAAATGTGTGCTGAGGTGGTGATGCGTAAGGGAAGCTGATTGTGGTGAGTAGTGTGTAAAGTAGGTTAGTGGAAGGATGCTTTCAACGTTTTATTGTGGTGGGCGCGTAGGGTTGAATCCCATGCAGCTCAAGAGGCGGATAATGTGGTTGGTCTGAAGAAAGGAAAAAGACGGCGCACTTGATCTTGAATTGCATGCTCAAGATACTTTAAGGTGAGAGTTGATCCAATTTACGCAAGATAAACCCTACATAAAACAGAGTCCCGCCTCCCAACTCCATTATGCTCCCCACCTAACACTTTGCCATTTTCTTGTTCAGGCCCTTCCCCTTGTTCATTCCAAGACATGTCTTATGCTCATTTTTGCTAGACAAATACAAAGTACGTCTCCGAACCCCTCTCTCCCTACCCACCCACCACATTTCCATCACCCACTCAAACAATGGACTTGCAGTTGAGGCGAATGTTGCGAATACTTTGTTCCCTTTCTTCTTGTTAATCATGCTAACGTGCACTTACTTCTCATGTGTTCACACTCAGTTTTTTGCCGCTTCCTCCCTTACCGTTACCTTATAATTAGTTCGCTTGTGACTCACAGAGCAGAATCTATCATCCGGCAGTCATCCAGGAGCGTCAGGTGAGAAGAGAAACTATTCAGACGAACTTGGAGCATATTTCTTGCGCATGTCCCACGTCTTGTCAACAAATTCTTGTCCTTAACCATGACATTGGAGAAGTTTGGCGCTCAGCCATTTCCCCCCGCATGTCAGATTGCTGAGCAGAGAAAGGCGAGACGGGATTGTAATTAATTGTTGTGCTTAGTTAGTTGTGGTGAAAAATGAGCGGATATGAGTTGACTGAGTGAGACTAAACGGTTGTATTGTGAAGACTTGATGAGGACCGACGCCTCACGGTTTCAGTTTGATGGGCGGGCAATTGGATGAGAATATGATGGGCGTGCGTGCTAATTGTGCGGAAAGTAGTGCGCAAAAATCAAAAGTACGATAAGGAAGGTAGAAAGAATGAAAGCGGGTTGTTGTGAAGAAGAATGGCGAGTGTGATGATGATGATGAGAAGGGAATCAAATGTAGGTGAGGTGCGTAAGGAAGCGGATGCCGGCGCTACATGGACTGAATGCGAATAACGTTTTCTGCACACAGACAACCCAACAACGCGTCCCTCCTTTCATGCTCCGCTGAGGAAGCAAAAAAGATCCCCCCCAGAACCTGCCTACCTTGATGGTTTGATGCGAATTTTGCGTCCGTGGCGGATTCTATCGCTCCTGAGCCCCATCATCAAGAGGAGCAGCGACCAAATCCCATGCAAAGGCTCATCTTCATCCTCAAATCAAAAGAGACCACCACACAACAATACTACGTGTAGTTTATTTCCCATCCAACGCGCTTCTCGTCAACCTGAAAATGTGGAACAGCGACCCACTTTTCTCCTTTTTCTCCTTTCCTTTCCCCACAACAGGCCGAGGACGAGACTGGGACCAAGATTCATTTTCCATCAGTTTCCACCTCAACAACGTCCCTTCTTCTCGGCCCATCTCAATATTCATCAAGTCTTTCTTACATCCCTCATATGTCAACCTCATCAAGAAACAACTAAACAACATTAGAATTCGCTCATCTTCGAATTAGGCTCCACTTGTGTCCTTCCGTCCCGTGCAACAAGTGTCGTCGACGCTTCCCATCTCAAAGCCTTCCATTTATTTGTCAGACACAATATGTTTTTCACTAATGTATTCATCGAGTCGGTAGCTAGGAAATATTCGCAGTCTTCTCATTGACTTGTAAATGGCTCAGGTGCGTGTCCTTTGTCCTCCCCCTTCTCCTCGGCTAATCCTCATTCCAACTTCCACACTTTTCTCTTTACTTTCAATCAGTCTGTCAATATTATCCACATACTATTCGTATTTGGACCAACGTCAGCTTTTTACCAATTTTCATCTCACATCATCCAACACCCAAAGCTCTGTACTTCAGGACTTGAGTCTGTCTGTCACTTGGCAAAAATCGGCAACTCATTTCTGTCTGTCTACAGATACTCTCACTCAGATACATGAACATCATCAGGTTGACCAAACAAAACAACATACGAAATGATGGAGATAAAAACATGCGTTAGGAACTTGTTCTTCAATTTCATGTTGACGAAACGCTGGGGCTCCGGCACGCTTCCTTTACCTTGACGCTTCCATCCTTCTTCTTTTTCTTCAACGTCCCACTTAAGCGAAGCATTAAAGAGCACGCAAGTTTCTCCGACTCGTCTCGATGGCTACACCGACTGAGTATCCGCACTTAACGTACTTGCTCAAGTAAAAGTGAAAAGTAGGACTTGACCTGCAATCCTGAATTCGACCAGCCACGACAACAATGACGAGAAACGAGAATGAACAAGGACCAAGGCCTCCGCCTCGCTCCTCGGCCCCGCCGCAGTCGCCTTCCTTCAAACCTTTACAATCATTTTCCTCTTCTTTTCCTCCCCTCAAGCTGTCCATAATAATAGCGAATATAATTCTTGCCGGAATTAAAACTCTCAACGAGCTGCAACAAGTGGAGCCAGCAAATGGTCTTTGACAAGAATCAGCAATTAGTCTGAATTCTGAATGGCATCAAAATTTAGAGACATTCAATGTTTCTTGAATCTTGGACATGTAGGCGGCTGATGATCCGTTCCACTAGAGACTGTTGATAATCCTCAGCTTCCTCTCAGATTAGGAGACCTTCATAAAGACGTTACAGTTTTGGTTGCTATTCTTAGCTTTGCTCCAGTTTCCGCAAAGACCTGCTAAGTAGGCCAGTTGACAGTTCAGGATTCTGTTGCTGGACACAAGCGTGTGAAGCGGATGAGGTTTGTCGTCGGTTGGGTCCTCAGAAATCCTGACGACGACAACTGTGTCAGTCTTCCAAGTTTGTCGTTTATTGTCAGCTCTGGCTAACGGGACTTCGTGTAAATTGAGGATATGGAATCAAGATCAGATGAAAGGGTTGAATTGTGGATTTAGTGTTCGCCTTCACAAGGGTCTCATTGTCATGTTGAATTGAATCCTGCCCTGCCTGCCTACCCTTCGCCAAGTGTAATCTCGTTTCGCCCTTCTTGTGTGCATGCGGCAGTCTCAAGTCAGTCAGTCGCCACCTTGCATGCAGGTTGAGATTAAGGTCAGTGAGAGTGCCTCCCTCTCAATTCTAGTTCAAGTCTTGTATCTTTTCGTCTTGGAAAAAAGCATCAATAATAATGTAATGTACGCTTATGCATCTACGTCATCTTGAATCTCATCCATCGCTAAATTATATTTCTCAGAATAGAGAGTGTAGTCTTCAGTTGAGAATGCATAAGTTTAGCAATTTACTAACGGCCGGGCTGTTTCTTTGGCAGGTTCGCGAATCCGAGAAATGATCGGTGGAGAGATTGAGGGACGAAGGAAGAGACGCGGACGACGATGAAACTGAATCCGGCAGGTGGACTCCTGCAGATTAATGTAGGTTCTCATCATGGCAACACGCTAGCCGTAGGCACCACAACGAACAATCCGGCATGGAATTACATGTCGCCAACTACCGACGGCCCTCCCGTCACATCGACCATGGGCGAAGACCACCTCAACGTCAAGCTGGCAGGACTTCACGCCGACATCCAGCCCGACCTGACTGAGCTCAAGAGCCTGTATCCGAACACCGAATACCAGCTCACCAGCGACCCCTCACTTTCCCACATTCCCGGCTTAAGGACCGCCAACAACAACAACAACAATCCTCACAACTTCAACAACGGCAACGGACCCACAAACAATGGCAACAGTCCCAACGACCCGTCCGCCACCGTCTTTGACATTGTCACCAGCTCAACCCAGTTGACGCCCATGCTGACCTCGGCATCAGCCATCAAGTCCGAACTGGCCGACTATCTTCTCAACTCAGACATTGACGACATTGCTGCCCTCATCGGCAACGCTATCGCTGACAGTACTGTGCCGACCCTCGGCGGAAACTTGGACGAATGTGGCGGTGTTACTTCTTCGACAATCGACCCTTGGTCCGACCTCGACGCTTGGATCGAGTCGAATTGTGTGATACAGCAACAGCAACAACAACAACAATCACAGGCTGTTCATTCGAGTAGCGGCAATCATAATCCGTCCAATAACAACAACAACAACAATTCAAATAGTCATGCGAAACTGGACCAGGACAATACCATCCACACTTCGGAGTTCCATCCGACCCTTCAGACGCTTCTTCAGCAGACGGACCTCCTTGCTCAGCATCAGAACCAACATCCCAACCAGCAAATGTACCAAGATGGACATGCGAAGAGCCATCACGAACAACATTTCACATCTTCCATACTTCAGTCCAGGTTATTTTGTTCAAGTCTACTTGCAACCTTCTCTAATTCCTATCGTTTCTCTCTTTTTCGCGCTACTTAGCTCAACCCTCTAACCTTTCCCATTCGCATTCCCCACCTTTTCCACGGCGTCTTCCCACCAAAAGTCCCGTTTTTGTCTTTCCCATTTACGATCGTATCTCCTTTTGCCGCTCGTATGCTCAATTTTTCTCTCAGTCAGTCCGTAATTTCCTCCATTTTTAAACCTCGCCTCCCTTTAATCAGAAGAAGGAGCGCTTCAGATTAAAAGTAGAAAAGCGTCATCATCGCTAACTGCAAGTCCCGTTGTTCCCATTCCGAGGTGTCGGTGCTTACATTAACTGCTACGATCTTTCGTTTTTCCACTCGCACTGCAATTTACAGCAAACAAAGAGTTAGTTATCAAGTACCAATATAATGTATTGCATGTTTAGTATCGCTTTGCTCAACTTGACTACCTTTAATTTCTGATTCTGAAGGAGCATGTGTACTTTACTACGTGAGGGGATCAGAAAAGAATCGTCAATCGTATTCGAGCTTCAGCTGTCATTCCGCAGCTGCTGTTTCATAAACTCGCCTTTTGCGCTTAGCTCGTAAAGCCATTTAGCGAATAACAGTAGGAGCAACTTTCTCTTGACGCGCCTGTTTCTATTTGCTTAAGCATTAGGGTTCGCAGAACTAATTGTCACGGTCTACAAGTAAAATACATTACCATGTAAATTAAAAGGTTGCAGCAACCGCCGATGAGAGCTCAGCCCGACCATCCGCAGCGCCATGGATCCTCGCCTCAGCATCAACTCCCCGAGTCCACAACTTCGCTCTACGGACTCAAGGTTGACCCTTACTCAGCAGAATCTCCGCCCTTCGACCATGGACCGGGAGGCATCGGAAGCTCGGAAATCCAGCGTCCTCACACAACACATGTTTCCCCGCCGGCCGTCGTCACATCCACGATGGGGCGTTACAGGAAACCTTTTAACCAGCGAAAGAACTACGACGACTTTCTCCAAGGACCTGGAGGCTTCGCCAGCGAATTTCCACCGGTAAGAACCTTCAGCTGCTATTTGAGACTTGTTTCACTTTCATGAACCAGAAATTAATTTATTGAATCTCTAAAGGCGATGGGAACAAAGCTAGGAAATGGAATCAAGAAACGAAACAAGTCAGCAAAGCTAAGCGCTGCAACCGCAAATTGCCACATGGAGCTGATCGACAACGGAAAGGAGAAACCAATTCACCGATGTGGTATTTGTAACCGTGGATTCCTCAACAAGTCCAATATCAAAGTGCATCTCAGGACACATACGGGTGAAAAACCTTTCAAGTGCGACACCTGTGGTAAAGCTTTTCGACAAAAGGCCCACCTTCTTAAGCATATTCAGATTCATAAGCGCCTTCCCAGGGACTGATTCATCAAAGAGTCAAGTCCTACTTTCTTTCCCAACCTTTGTACCTAGTTAGTGGTTAGTGTTTAGCGAATGGACTTATTTATTCTGTTATTTTCAAGTATTTTCCTTACTTGTGTACATAAACGGCTTACAAGAGAAGTGATGACAAGTGCTTTTTACCACAGGAAGCCTCTTGAGCCTTTGGCATTTTGAGCCAACTTCACTATTGGCAGATTCTTCCGTTTAGGTGCACTTTTGTTTTGTATTTGTCACGAGAATTTCGACAGTATAATACGAAAATTCTTCAATTATTTCCAGCAAAAGTATTTTTGTTACTCGTTTACTGTGACTTAATTGCCAACTTTGGCAGGAATAAAATACAAAGCTGACCTTTTGGCCGCAGGTTGGTCGAGATAGTGCTGTTGGAGTACCTTATGATGTACCTGTACCTGCAGGGTTCTTTCGAGAGATTTAAGTGGTAGCATCTAAGGCTATTGCTGTTTTCTATTACTATTATTATTTATTCAACCCAACAAACTGTTTCTGTTTGTACGGGTCTTGCGCGTTGGACAATGGAGCATGACCTTCTCTGCTGATTTGATGTAATCTGTAAACCTATGAGTGCTAAATCATGCAATCGAAGACAATAATTTGTGATTCTAATGTAGGAAAAATTATCATTCCGATACATGGATGAATGACTGTAGTATATATACGAAATATTTGTATTTTTGTACCTAGGCTTTCAAATTTCAGTTGGATTGATTCTGCGGATGTTGTAACCACTGTCTAAAATATGGAGCAGTTCTTCATACTTGTCCTCGCTTTTGAGCTATGACGCTCGATATTCTCGAATCAATTGCTAACTTTTATTGGCTTCATCTACCGAGGTTGCCGGTTAGATTGAAAAAGCAAAGTGTATACAGATATGTGAGGGTTATCGGCCCAATCTTAATTTAATTGTTATGAAAGGAAACGCAAGTCGATGAAGGTGGCAGAACAATGTCTCTTCAATGTCACGACTTTGTGAACGATGAAGATGTAATGTCAGCAGTAGTTTCCGTGTTTCGGAGGTGTTTATTAAATTATTTTTATGTTACTAGTGCTTCGTGTCACAATTTTCCTGGTTTTTATTGTTGATTGTTGTTCAAGTCTATTTATCTTTTGTCTTTGTTACTTCCTCGACGAAACTTTGTTACTATCTTTTTAAGCCTGGATGGGACATTGTTGTTGATGTTTATCATTAGTTGTAGCGACTTCTGTATTTTTAAACACCCAATGTTGAAGCACTGCGTTGTTCTTACTTCTTGTTATATATATTCTTTGTTTTCCGTAATAAATTTCAAGGAGTTGTTAGATCTCACCAGAATTATCTTTCGTCAAAGAACAATAATTCCGATTATTCAGATTCAGAGTGCACAAGCTCAGGAAGTTCTTTGATAAGTGGTCTACAATGCTGACGGGTAGGACCGTCTGATACCAACCCCGGTCAGTGGCGGGCCGGTCCGACACCCAGTACTTACTTAACCTAACCTAACCTAACCTGATTGATCTAGAAAAACAAAGTTTGAATTTTGTATTATCTAGTTTTAGCCGTTTTTAAAAATTCCAGAAAAGCCTTGTAGACCACTTATCAAAGAATAGCCCAAGCCAAGCAGCTCAAGTTGGAGCAACAGAATTAATTATTTGCTAGTCCGTATAAAGTTCAGCCATTCCCCGTCAATTTCATTCCGCTATTTAGCTACGAATTTTGTGAAAAATTCTGATTCTTCAAAAGAAATCTTCAAGAGTCCAGCTTTTGAAACGTTTACAGTATATGCATGGAAACTTTAGAAGTGCATACCGCAACAGGAGCGTCGTGCATACTGGCGTATATTGTACATCACAGCCATAGCACTACTTGTACCTGTGCACGGCAGCAAAGTTGGCGGGAAATGGCTGGTTCCATTGTCAGCGGTGTTTACAATTTTTACCAGCAGTCTTCATAAACATTTTCGCATTTTAGTTAATTGTAGTTAGTTTGCATTTTTCCGGGTCGGACCTTTTATCAGTGGCGCGTACTTTGGGGTCATCTTATAATTTACAAAACTGACTTTCAATTGGCTTTAGACAAGAAGGCAGCTATCGGTGCAGTTGGAACCATGTGGAATTTCATGCTCCGCAGCAGATTCTCATTCTCGAATATCTTAATATTGTTTTGAGTTTCGAAAAACTATATACACAGAACAATTCTTTTCAACGTCTCCAAGTAAACACTGTTGAAATTATCGAAAAAACGCATATCAAAGTTTTGTAGCTGATATAATGTATATTGAACATTTACGGACAGAATTTTATGACGTTCTGTTACAGTCGGTAAGTATGTTACTTCATTCTGTAGTAAATTCATTAGTTAGGTCGAAATAGGGAAAAGGGAATCTAATATCGCTTTTAATTTTTTCAGCGGCCTTTGATCATCGCTGCTCCAGATGTTGACTCAGTTTGCGCTGTGAAGATACTGCAAACTCTTTTTGCTTTGGACGGTGTCTCGTACACGTTAGTTGCTGCTGACGGATACGGCGATATCAAGGAGCATTTTGAAGAATTCAAGGATAAGGTGACAAACTTAAAATTCATCCGCACATCTTGCACTTGATTTGACTTGAGTCTTTGTCCTCTTTAGGTCAAAAGTGTGGTGTTGATCAACTGTGGAGGAACAATCGACATCCTCGGTCACCTGGATAATCCTAAGGATGTAACCATCTTCATTGTAGACAGCCATCGCCCTACTCACATCCTTAACATTTATGATGATACTCAACAAGTACGTGTTGAACTTGAGAGTGTTTTCGCGAAAGACTGTCTTATCTTACGCTCATGTTTTTCCGGTATAGGTCAAAATTGTAATTCCACCTGGAGAGAATGAAGATATCCCAACGTTTGATGATGTATTCCAATATGACGAAGAAGAGAATGTATTTTTTTTCAGTTATAACCTAAAATTCCTCTTTATTTCTCATTCAACTTCATTAATAATGATTTCAGGATGAATCTGACCCTGAAGATGTACTGTCAGAACTGGAAGAAGATGAGCGAGTGTCGCGGCAGTTGAAAAAGAAAGAGAAAGACAGATGGAGGGAGAAACGAAAACGCCTTCTTTTCGAATACTCTCAATACAGTTATTTTGGCCCTCCGGTAATTATTGCAGCTCCATGTACAAACGATAGTGACCAGGTCTAAAACTGCATTTATGATGCCTCTTGAATCATTCTAGGCTAGTATAATAATGCTCGAAGTGGCGTGGACGATGAATCGTGGAGAGCATGAGCTGGTTTGGTGTGGAATAGTTGGGTTAACCGACTATTACACCTTGAACAAAATGGACCGACAACATTACGTCCTGCTAGCAAATCAACTGCAAACGCATGTTTCAAGGCTGATACATGCACGCCAGGCACAACGAGATTCTGTGAAGCTCCTTCAAGAAAAAGAGTTAGTCCAAGTTACCTTAATTTACACTTACTAGCACCTAAAATGGTGCTTTGTTCCAATGTTTGTATTTTCTGTGATTTAGTGTTTCTTTGCTGCTGTACCGTCACTGGACACTGATGGATAGTTTAGCTACGACTCCGTACTTTGCTGTGAAACTAAAATTTTGGATTGGAGAGAATCATATAAACCGCTTCCTACTAGATGTTGGGTAAGTTGCTTCGCTACCTGAATATTGCTAGATGGATGGGGATTTTGAAGTTGATAATTACGTTACTGAAGGCAATACTACTAATAAATGTGTTATGGCAGGTTGCCGCAAACTGAATGTAAACAAAAGTTTGTGGCCATGGACTTTCAAGTAAGAAAAAATTTCAAAGAAATGCTGATTGCTAAAGCCAG
>JAQGBJ010001183.1:0-25680 GCA_034698345.1 Sphaeridia pumilis | reverse complement strand
TGGAATGGGAATGGAATACTAATGGCGGATTTTATGATTGGAGCGAATTATTATAATTGAAGTGTTGTAAAAGTTGGGGATTGGTTTATGGCACTGATTTCCGTTAGAATTCCAGGTTTTTCGTAGAACAAGATACAGGACTTGTATTGGAGGCCATTTTGTTTGTACTGTAAATTTCTTGCTCGTGTTCGTGTCTTAGTCTTAGCAATAAGCAAGTCACAATCTCCCGATATAGAAATTCAGAGAGGAAATATTACAATAAACTCCGACATTTTAGTTGATGGACGGTAATTTGACGGTAGGTTAAGCTGAGAGGAGCATTCAGTTCAGTCGACTGTGGTGTGTACACAAGAGATTCATGTCTGCCTACTTTGGCGGAATGAATGATAGGAGATGACAGGCGAGATGGGAAGATTTATTCGAGACTTCAGAAGCAGATGAACCGGGTATTCGTCAAAATGCCCGGGTTGTATCATGCTTGATTTGAGCAGCGGAAATTCGCGGAGTTTCAAAAAAAGTTACCAAGTGTTCAAAAAATATAGTTGAAGTATTCGTAATGGAGGAATAACTTTACATGTTTTTGGTAAATATTCTGAATTCTAAGGCCTTTTGGTTAGACTAGAAACTTGAAAGAAAGTGGAGAAATACTGGTTCACGACTGGCGTTTGTGATGTTCCAAGAGGCTATTGATTTTGATCGATTTGACGCAATGCAGCTTAATCTGGCACGTGGGCGAGGCTTGAGCTTTCACGAGAGAATTGCTCACTTTAGCTTCGAAACTTATGCTCCTTGAATGGAAGAGTTTGTGGAAAGTTGTGAATACATGAATTTCAAACGGGCGCCCAAATTTGCTGGCTGAATCTTTTTTTGTAGCTTGGCTGGGCTTCGAAGAAGTGGCTGAGGCCCCGGAATCGTGTTTACATAAAGATTAGCCTGGTACAATTAATTTCGGTTCTTGTCGAACAAGCTTCTGGAAGGCGATAAGAGCATTGCCGAAACCAAGTCAACGAGAAACAAGGTTTTATGGCTGTGTGATAACGAGAAGGAGTTGCTGGACTCTTGGAAAGGACGACAAAGTACGTACAAGGTGATGACATGGAGGATTACCGAGATAGCGGAGCGGGAATTTTGTGTAAGTCCTAAAAGGTTTAGTGTTGGCCTCAGAAGATGTACGACGGGTTGTAAAATGTATTACGGGATTCGAAAAGTTGAGCCAAGGCACCTGCCCTCCAAATGGTGTAGGAGCCAAAGTGGAGCTTGTCGGAGTAGTTGGAGGAGATGAGGACAGGTAAAAAGCTCTAGTTTTCTTCTTGGAGCTTTAGAAAAGTGTAGTAGGGAGACGGGAGATTCACAAGTAGTAATGTTTCTGGCCGTGAAAGGTGGATGAAGAAAAATGTGGCTGTGACGGAGAAATATTTGGAAAGGTTCCTGGAAATGGGCAGAGGAAATAGAGGAAAAGCATTAGAGCCAGAGTACAGTTGCAAGAAGGGGAATAAAAATGGTACTAAAAAATGGTTTATTTTATGCTGTGACATGTGTTACTTTTTCGCTGGCTGAGGTGTAGTAGGTGTAGTGTGGACGACGAAATGGCCGCCAAAAAGAAGTACCGCAGGTGCTTAGCTTGGAACTGAGCGACTCTGTCTGGTCTCCAAAATTTCAGAGTACATTTCAAATACTGTTGGAGCTGGAGTAGAAGTATCGAAACAAAATTGGTAGTGCTTTTGCTTTTAGTATACACGGATTCCTTCTAAAATTGCGCCTTGGAGATTCTGGAAATTTGGAATTTGGTGCTGTTTGGACAATTTTAGTAATTTTAAGCAAGTAGAAAAATTCCTCGTTGAAAGCAGTGTATGTTTCTTAGAGAACAGAAGCACCACCAAGCGATCAAATTCAATGTGTGCAAAAGCTCCACCAATTTAGCTGACTGACTGGGACGGTGAATAATTTTAATTGCCCGTTCTGCGGTGTAATTAATTACTCCTTGTGATGCTGTATGATTTGGGCGATTGACGGACTGTGAAGATTCCAAGCGAGATTGTTCCGGCTCCGAGTGTCAGAACACGTGTAGGTTCTGCTTATCTCTCCGATATAGTAGTTGATGTGGGCTTTTAATGCTTTTAAGTCAGCCATATGCCTTTCCCCTTTTCAGAACGAGAGAACGAGAGAGAGGATCTTCATTTGGAAGTTTCTTTGAATTGGTCTGGACACGAAAAGCCTGAGTTGGCCAAATGAACAAGAGAATGCGTCCTCTCGGAATGGCTAAAGCCTGAAAGGCTTGATTAATTGCAGACGGAGATTGATGAAGATTCAAGAAGGTGTTTTACAGTTGAAATCTGTATAGCCTTTTCTGTTGTTGGCGGTTGCTGTGAGCAGCAAAATATTTTGGGAAATTTTGAGCTCTAAATTTTATATGCGGTAGCAAAACCAGTCCATAAAATACACACGATAATATGGGTTAGTGAGAATTTGTCTAAAGCTCCAACTTGGAACAGCAAATAAAACAGCAGTAGATCCACAGTTCCACAGCAGGGAGTGCATATTAAGCAATTGAATTTGGTCTTAATGGCGCGAATAAATGCGATTTGATTGTTCTCTCGCATTCTCTGTGGTATGGAGGTTGGTTTAGTAGCCAAAAGTGAAGGAGTAAAACAAACGAGCAATGATTACGTCGGTAGGAAGAATAAAAGAGGATTCTGGAATGCGCATGCTTGAATACAAAAGGCTAAATGAACAATAGGCGTAATTAGACGCATGAATTAGAAAGAACATATAGAAATAGCTGCAAGTTTTGGAATTTAAGCGAGTGAAATTCTTTCAAGTTGTGTAACTACTTGTCTAATCGATGTTCTTTTGGTTTATTTCCAGGAATGAATTTTCTGATGATGGACGAGTACAAAAGAAAATGTCAGGCTTGGAATACATAACAAGAAAAATGTTCCAAAAAGGTAGGAGGACCTCCGCCAGAATTTAGGACTAAAGAAGAAGCTACCTGAGTCAGCTCTACGGTAGTTTGATTTGATTGCAAAAATCTGAAGCTTTTAGAAAATTGTATTGGCTATGTGATCTTCTTCACTGATTGCAGGAAAGTTAATAGAAGCCGGAGGAGCTTCGGAACGCTGGGCCCATTTCGGTCATGTATATTTGGGGAATATTTGGCGGTGTAATGGATATTGCAGACTTCGTTAGGCCAAAGATTGGCCCCCAGTCTCTTGAAAGAGAGACAGTTGTGAACGAGTAAAGAGTTAAATGAGGGCGGAGTGGAAATGAAATCAAGTTTAATGGCGGGGAAAATTGGCAATTGAGAGAAATGAGTATGAGGTTGTGGTGAGGATGCTGAAGAAGTGAAAGTTGAAGGTCTTGGCCAAGGACTTAAGGACTGGGCAATGGCGGAAATGAAATTCGAGGTTAATTAGAAGACTGGGCGCTAGTGCAAACTTGATGGAATTGGTTAGAAGTGTTGGAAGTTAAGTTAACAGAATCTAATGCTGCTAAAAATTTGCTAGCTTTTGGTGCCGTTCAACATAAGAAAATAGCCAGTAAACTGACAGTAAAGATTTTGCTAGCTGTCGATGCCTTTCACCATAAGAAAATAGTCAGTAAACTGGCAGTAAAGATCCTATAGTTTTAGATGCAAGTGTGATTTGGATGAGCTGCGAGTCACGGTTCGTTTTGATAAGAATAGGCCTTAGGATATGAGATCCTGCAAAGAATGTCGCCATTGTCGAGCCTTGTCACGGATGATGATGACCAGGTTTTATGCAGTCAAATTGTGGGTATTATAAAAGACAAGCTTTTGTGGAGGCTAACAACGTATTTTTGAATCGCCTCAGGAAATTTCGTAGATAATAACAGAAAAATACATACAGCTTAGGAATCGTGAAAGATTTTGTGAGATATCCGATTCAGGAGTCTGCTGATTTTTTGAGCAAATTGTCAAACAAGGTTTGATGGCCTTGGAACGTGAAATGTCACGCTCATGAATGTGACAAAGTCCCACCAAGCTCAAGGCTCGCCGGTATGGTTGCCATATTCAGTATTTGAAGTGAGTGTAGGAATGAATAGCAATTTGAGGTACGGATAATGGTGTGAAATTTTTGCTGCTATTTATTATGGTCAGCTTGGTTTGTTGATAGGGATAAAAAATATTAAAGGTTTGTAAGTTTTGGGGCTTTGAAATAAGTAGAAGCGAGACGGAAAGCCATAGTCTGACGAGGGATGCAAGTATCCCAAGTTAAAGAGATGAGTTTGGCTGTTGCCATTTTTGGCAACAATAGAAGATGATCTTTTGTGTATCAAGACGTAGTTATGGACGTTGATTACATCAAGATAAATTGTCATGGTGGAGAGAGAAGATTGCGTGGAACTTATTGGTAATTGGGGACATTATTTTGGTGGATGTAAGTGCCGTTTGGATTACTGAGCCATTTTGCGTTCTTCCGAGCAGTTTGCTGTGGGAGAAGTCTCGCAGAAACTATGAAATGTCCCGGACAAATTTTGAAATTTTACCGGACTGAAGCCGAAATGTGGAAAACAAAAGCAACTTTCAAGTTTTTAAAAAACCAAGTCCAAATGTGTGAGACCGATTCAGGCATGTCCCTCTCCTCTACCTGCTGCTAATTACAGGTGTTTTTACAAAAGGCGGCGGCAGTTGTTGATTTTAAGGTTGATGAGAAGCGTGATTGGTGGTGCAATAATTTGTGTTGGGTGATTGTGTCTGTCGTTAAAACGTTAAGATGGAGGAGACATGGAAGACGAAAGGACTGGACTTTGTACATTGCCCACGTCATTCATATTGGGCGAATCTGATGACGGCCACAGCACAAAACATGAGCAAGAAAGAAATGAAGCAAGAAATGTTGTTGTGAAAGAAAATATTGTTACTGATGAGACGGTAATTGCATTATATTATATGGAAGTTGGTTGGTGGACGTGGAATGTGCTTGGTTTTGCTTGGTCGTGTGGTATGGGCTATGGAAAGAGGCGGACAGAATCCATCTCAGGTAGGTTGGCAATAAGAAATCTCGTTACGAAGGAAATTGTGTGGCCGTGGCCGTTCTCTCCTGCTTGCTTGCAGCGTGTGAATTAGCTCGGGCTTGTTTTCACGTCTTGAGCCGTACTGACTGGACCATTGCTATAATGGCAATGGACAGGGAGGCAAGACATTCTTGTGGATTGTTGTCCGGCTGACTAAATAGCATTGCGCAAAAAAGAAACACTGGGAGAAGAACAAGAAAAGAAGATGATGATGATGGCGGTGATGAGGTTTATGGAGATGACCAAAGAAAAGTTGGGTCGGCTCAGTGGCGGGAATTATTGCTGCAGGGGAAAGTTTTTATCGACGAAGTCCACAGCAGCAGCGCGACACAGCCGAAGCGCTTGAATAACGCCCAGGGAAAGTTAACAAGTTTCACGAAATTCAAACTGGCGTATGAATTTTTGAGAAATTGATGGCAAAATATAATTTTGAAAGACTCTGATGCCGTTTTATTATTCCCAAGAATACTGGATGACAATAGCAGAGTTCATTCTGTTCATCGTTATTATGATATTCCCAGTGTAAACGCTTGATTGGGAGTCTGATGAGCGTGTTTCCGAATCCGGTGGAGCGAGATATTCGAAATGTTTTAGCTTCGGTTTTTTCCAAAGTCTCCAAAGTGTTTTGGCCATCTCAGTGAGCCAAGTCAGCCTTGAGCCAGTGTGGGAACGAATAAGCGCCAGCAAAGCCAGCTTTTTTTCGTTCGACTCTGATGGATTTTCCCTGAGTGAGTTAACCTTTCATCAGTTGGATGATTGAAGCGCTTTTTAGGCGAAAAGCCAACAAGGACGGGATGAAATGGGATAGTCAGTCATGGGCTGGTCATGGTTGAACGACTGGAGAAGTAAAGCGATTTTTTCTGATCAAAATACTTATGGCGGTGTATGGACCACCAGGCGGATCAAATTCATGGATCCCAGCAGAAATATTGCTTGTGTAGACCAACGACCAACATACAGTGATCCTGGTTGGCGGTAAGGTTGTGTAGTTGGATATATGTATTGATTTATTCGAGGAGATAAAATCCAATACGGTTTTTGTGTTGGTTTTACTAGGCTCTGAAAGGGTTAACTTCTTTTGGACGAAATCGGTATTCAGGTGAGAAGACAAGCCGATAAGCCGGTCAGGATCATTGCGAGAGTACCATAAAAATAATATGACGAGAAGGATCCAAAAAGTTTGAGCTTTTTGAGGGGTCGAAGTTCAATCGAGGTTCGCTGGTGGGTTGGGGAATGGAGTTTTTCAAAATTCTTGGATTATTTTGGCCTGGAGGTCTGGAAAACACTTCGGAATTAGAATTAATTTTGTTTTATCGTTTAAAATTTCGAAATTGTTTTGAAACGGCCCTCAGTAGCAACAACATCACAAAAATACGCACTTGAGCCCTGAATCTTGCAGACTCATCCGACGAAGGCAACGTCCGATGCTGTTTTTGAAACGCTTACGTAATTTCGTCCGTGTCTGGGGCTTTATGCATGAGCTGCGGCGAACAAGTAACACCTGATAATAATGCAAAATTGGTTTTATGCCTTAAGTAGAAATTAGTGACAGATTTAAACCTGCTGCTCCTCTTCTCTTTTTCTTCTGTAGAAATCTCGACTTTTTTCACACTAAACTACCTTCACAAAAGACGAGGACAGAAGCGTTCTTCAAAAGAGTCGTGCAACATTTTTGCCATATCAGCCACAAGGCAATAATGTATCCCCATAGGTTTTGATCAGATTTCTGATCCCAAGATTCAAGTGCCCCAGCTTTTGATAGCGGAATGATAAGGGAGGATGCATCAAGCAAAGAGTCTTGAGCCTAAGAAGGGACGTCTTGAAAAATATAAAAGGATGTAACAAGACGATGGAACGAATGTTGAGGTATTCAAGCTTTTGTTTTGGTTGGAATGCACGTTTTGTTTGCATGTCGTCCCGCGACTGAATAGGATTGGATGAATCGTAAAAAACCGAGAAGACGACTAAAAGTAAATGGAAAGATGATGATGATGGACGGACATATTGCAGACCGTCAAAAGTCCGCACGTTATTGAATGTCTTGAATATGACATCATCGAGCCTAAAAGGAAAAATTATAAAAAGACTATTGCTATAATTTAGCACATGTTTTAGTACTTTGAGGGTTGACAGACCTCAAATAAGTTTGAGTACTTGAAAAAATTTAAGCTTCACGAGAATCTCAGACTTATCTGAGACTATGGTATCGAAACTTGAATGATTTTTGAAACGGCATTCAAGTCCAGCATCAATACCAGAATTTGCGCAGTTTCTCAGGTGAATGCATCAGACTTGCTCATGGCGCAGGTAGACAGGTGAGCAGGTTGTTTCGTTCACGAAGAACAGAGCAGTGCATGGATCAAAATTTAAAAAAAGAGTCTGTATAGTTCCATGCAGAGTTGCATTGCCTTGGTTGTTGTTGCTTACCTTGTCTGGTAATTTAGCCATGTAGAACAAGAATGGATGAGTAGCTAAAGATGGAGTTTGTGTTGGTTCCAGCCGTGGGGTTGTACATATCGAGTGAGTCAGTTAGTCGACTCGTTGATTGCATTGGATGTAATGGGGACGGCAGGTGTGTGTGTGTAGTATGGAAGAGGATGAGAAGGAGATGAAATGAGAGGATGAGGATGGGATGGAGAACAAATGACTCCTGTGGTCTTTTTAAACCATTACACACGTTCAACTTTACACGTTCCTTGTTCCACCTTGCCCGGTTCCGACGGAACGGAACATGATAAAGCCTAAAGGTGTATGTTTGAGAGTGAGAAAGGAGACGAGGACGAGAAAGGGTTGAAAGCCATAGTCAGAGAGTTGAGAGAAGAGCGAGCGAAAAGACGCTGATTGCAAACCGCCGCTTGCTATATCACACGTGAGACTCAAGTCGAGGGTCACAGTTGTCTGGCGGGCGCTGCGGAGGAAGGAGGTGTGAGCCGAAGGGGACCGACAGGAACCAGAAGGCACTTCGGAGACAGGTGTCGAGCCTGGGACGTGCCGGCGAAGCTAGACATTTTCCGGCGGTAGTAACAGCAGGGCTGTAGGAGGATCCGGCGGTAGAAAAATATAGCAGTGAATAATAATTTTGGAGGGGATTTTTTCAAAAAGCTTGTAAAAAGGACGTGGTTGGTGGGAAAATTCACCGGCTGAGTTATGGCGGACGGATGGTTTTGACAAGTGCGCGAGGAGCTGGAAGAAACTGGAAGAAACAAGACCACTGGAGAAATGAACAAGGACGACTTGATGTGTGCGTGCAGTTGTTGAATTTCGAGTCTTCCAATTCATTATAACGAGGGCGAAAGGTAGGTGAGTTTTAAAATTTTGCTAGATTTTAGTGCCGTTTTGGAACAGTGTTTCCCCTGCTGCAGGGGAACGTTTCTTTAGTTTTGTCAGCCGTGACCAGCCGTGTGTATTGGAAAAACCGCAAAAGCTCCAAGGTACACGAGTAGGGAACAAAAGAGATAAAAAATGCGAGCAACTGCCACAGAGACAGGCGGCCAGACATGAAATTGGCAGAGCACCAAATGGAAACAGGTACAAACAAATGGAAGCGACTCACTTTGAGAGGTACAAACAAATGCTATAATGCGGTTAGTGGAAGTTGGAACGTAACGTACAAAATGTACATACAAAATACATGTACGCACGTCAAGCAAACAAGGGAATTCGTTCCATGTTAAGTCTACAAAAATATATATGTAAGTTGGTTGAGGCAATGGTTAAACAAGAATATTAGCCATGGCTCCTGTTCCAACGACGTGTTTTCTGAGTGAGAATATGAGACAGACAGTTGTGGGAGGAGTAGCTTTGGATCAAGGGTTCGTGGAAACAATTTTTCGAATTGAAAAATGTGTATCCGGTCCACTGGTTCAGGTCTTCAGGTGTATGAGGGTTTGAATTGACAGACGGGAGGATCAAATTTAGTCTTTGGTTCAGCCAGGTGCTAAAGGACTAAAATTAAGTCTTTGCCAAATTATAAAAATGAGAAGAAATTTTGTAAACAATTGCAGGACAAAATATAAAGTAGGGGGAAAATACTGAAATTTTAATAAAGGTGCTTTTGGAGTAAAATTTTACTGGAGGAAACCAAAAGCACTGCGACGCCCTCTGGTGTCCTAGCTATAGCTTTGACACTAGTTGTAGACTGTGGTGACTCTGGCCTCCGGTCTCCTATGACGTTGGAAACTAAAAGGGTTGTACATAATAATAAGAAGACTCCAGCTCATTAATTAACAACGACTTGATTACTTATGCAGATGGAAGTTTTGAAAGGTGTGAAGGCTGAATAGGCTCCTATTATTCTGCGTCTAATGCTGCTACTTTGTTGCTCTGCCTTTGGTTCTTTGGATTCCATGTGCCTCCTTGCCTTGGAACCACCAAAGTTTCTTGTCTCGACGAGAAAATATAATTTCATGGGTCCTACTGTGCTATTTTGGTGGGACAAAACTTTTCATCTGAACATGGCTGAGGGCGAGGGCTTTCATGGACGACACATGCAAGTTTGCCGTTGGTTCCGTTCGAGGCGACATTGCGTCTTTCACTCTTGTAGTAAGCAAAAGGCCTTGGGAAACAAGCTTGTATTTCTTGTGTAAATGGAACCAAGAGGGACGATGGGAAAGAAGAAGGGAAATAAATGCGGGAGTCATTTATAAAGTGTCCCGTGGAGGGAAAGTTGTTTAGTTGCTTTTCCTCGGGCTTTTTGTCGACTCTGTTTGCCTCGTGGCAGCAGGGAAGGCAGGTGTTTGTCTAGATTACTTTGTCGAGTGTATTGGAACACTGTGGACAAGGCTTCCAGGTCTGCATCAGCAACCGAGGACACTTCAGCTTTCTAAAGTTACTACAAAGAAGCTATGGAACTGTCAGACAAGCCGAAGCGTTTTGTTGTTGGACGTCCAAGTAGGAGAAAGCTTTTTGTCGCTTTTGTATTGATGATTAGGTCGATTTTCGGTTCTCCGCAATCCCTGGTACGGTATTTGCCAGGGTGAGTGTAAATGGACTGATTGATGGCGACTTGACTGTATTCCTGATGGCTTTCAGTTTGTCAAGTGGGTTCAATTCTTCTGAAGCAAAAGCTTCGTGGCTGGCAGGGAAACGAACAGCCAAAAAAAGAAGGCTCCAAACGTCCAACAGGGACACACACGACACGAAACTCGAGAAGGTAACAAGAGAAAGCAAACAAAAGTGTACAAAGTTTCGAGTTTCCGTAGTAAGCAAGTTGCGTGCAGTAATGACTTTTGCATTATGGGCCAACAATAGTAGAGCTGCTCAATTCATTGAGGAAAGTTGGGAAAGTTTTGAGATTTTTCCGACATTATTTAAAAGCATGGTGATGATCGCGTGATGATGGGGAAGCAAAAAGGAGCAAGTTTTGCAGAAGAATCAAAGGCAAGACTTGGAACCAAGCGTAAAAACAAGAGCCAAAAGAAGAAGAAGAATGGTGATAAGAAAAGAGCAAGTTTTTCAAGCTGGATAGTCGAAACATGCGAGACAGAAACGGATGAAGCTTGTAGAAATGTAGAAGAGCCAAGTAGGTCGGTCAGGAGAAATGGCTTGTTTGAATATGGCGCCGCCAGGAAAAGGTGTTTCTCGAGAAAAAGGTGGAGAAAGTTGGTTGAGGTGCAGAAAGGGTAATAGAGGAGGCGGGTCACGGGAGCCCGAGAAAGTTTTTCTGGAGACAAGACCAAGTTTGTAAAAGTAGGAGAAAAGTCCTGAGAAATTCCATGGGGGAATGCATATGGAATCAGCGAGGATGGGATTTCGGGGGCAGGAGAGACATAAATTATGAAAGGACAACCAAGCGACATGCTGAAGGTGTCTTGGGACGATTTGCCCACGGTCCGACAGAGACAAGTGGCCAAAGAGGTAAAGTGGCTGCAATAGCCGGTTTGGATTCACAAGAAATGAAAGTACATATGTAATGTTTTTCAGGAAATACTTCCAAAAATACAGAAGTTCTGTAACAGAACTGGTAGGGTGAAGAATAACTCAAGGAATTACACGGATATTGTTTTTTTAGGATTGCTGGAAGTCAACGCGCTGAACACGACACGAGAACTGGAACCGAAATTTCACCTTCAGCCTTCATATTCGTTGCATACCCTGTCGATCCGGGCTGTCTATATTTCAGATTTAGAAGCTCGTTTCTACAGGTATCTATCGAATGTGAGGAAGCCTTCAGAACCACAACTTCCCTTGGAGGACGTCAAGTATATTGTTCAACATTTCAAGTTCAAGACATAGTGCAAGTCTTGTAAAATTGGACTACAAGTGAATATAATTGCGTAGACGTAGAAGGTAGAATATAAAGCGTAAAATTGTATCAATCCTTGCTTGTTAGATTTGTTATTGTTGTTGTTTAAGTTTTAATAAGAGTTTTTTAGCTTTGTTCAAAAGAGACAAAATTACCAAGTTTGTGCAAACATTGCGAGTAATTAGAATGTTAAAAGCCGTAAGATTAAACTGTATCCTCGAGCTATGCGAAAAGGCTTGCTGTGTGAATGCAATTCGTGTATGTATTTTGTATAGGCAGTTAACATGTAAACGCTCTCGAAATGAACCAGAAAGGCTCTAATGGGTTTTGTAATTGCCCGTTACGAGTTTAATTAAAAGAGAATGGGAGCAGTGGATGTGGCAAATCGAGCTCTTTTGTGTTATATTCTTCCATGTTGGTTTGAGCTTGAAAAGCCTGAAACGAGAATGAGTAAACAGATGGCAGATTGCTAAGCCGTTTCCTTCCGACAAGTGTGAATAATGTTATTTGCAATCCTGTAGTCATAAACGCAAGGTGGACAACGACACAAAAATCCCTATTGTATACATGCTCTACTAACAAAGTGTAAATCAGCAGAAGGAAATTCGCAAATCCAATGAAACTGGTGAACGTGAGAACTTATTGATTTTATGCACACACAGGAGCAGCAGCAATAACATTTAATGCGGAAACCGATAAAGTGAATGAGCTTTTGTTGTTGTTGTCGTTGTTAATAAACTTTTTATGTCCGAGCATTTTGCGTAAGAGTGTGAGAAAGAACATTAAGCGGATTACAAGGTACCCGAAGATGTGATGTGAGGGAATAAAAATTATTATTATTATTGCCATCAGTGATCCAGTTGTTTGTATACGAAATGTGCACTTCACAGGTGCTGTAAACGTGGCCAGAACAACAAACGAAGGCGGAAGAAGAAGAAATATATATTATCGCATTTTCTCGAGCTGTTTGAAAATGGCTTTCGGTGGTGGTTGGTGGTATCACAAATGAGTGTGAACAAGATCATGTTTTCAGGGAAGCCGGTTCGGGTCTTGGTCGTCGTCGTCGTCATCGTGTTTCGATGTTATCGGTGGCATGTTAACATTTTATGTGGTCAATAAAGTTGTAAATGTACAAACGTATACGGCTTTCGGTTGGATGGAGGAATCCAAAAAGATGTGAGCGTTTCTTTGGGATGGAAATGTTGGACGGACCGATTCATCATTGGGGAGAGGCAAACCTGTTTCTGATGGTAGTAAATGACAGGTAATGATGTTGATATATAAATACGCAGTCAAGAGTCGATCTTGCTCTGGTGTGTAAGCTTTTGCCAATATCGACCGATGAAATTGTAGCTCCAAGACTCGAGCTCTGAGAAGAACTCCGAAGATGTGGGGAACGAACGTACATTATGGAGCTTTTTGATCGCTCGATAAAAGATGGATATTTACGAGGTGAGATGGACATGAAGGCTTGAGCTTATTATGTCGTCGATAAGAACGTTGCATGCAGATTATATGCAGTATATGTCTGGAGGAAAATTGCGAAATCAATTGTGAAGATGGAATGACGTGTGTTTTAAACGGTGGGAAGATGTGAAGACCATGAAGAAACAGATGCGATCAGAAATATTTATTGAATGATGCTGGAGTTGCCACACCCGACGATATAAATTGCAGAGACTTTGCAAAGAATCGAATATGTAGGTAGTATGTATAAGAACCGAAAGATTTTTTCCCAGGTAATTACGACGACGGATATTCGTAAAAATTATACGAGGTGTGAACAAAAGAGCTGATTTATAACAGGGCTGAAGTAGATCAGCGACAAAGTCAGATATTGATGGGTCAGGAATTTTGCAGGCAGAGGTAAAATTTTATGCTGAAATTTTGCGGTGTTTAAACGCCGATTTCGCTGATGAGCTTGACCAGAGGCTGCTGTTGTGTTTGCTATTCTGCAACTTTAAAATGAAACCGCACTGCGTATGAAAAATTGAGCATAAAAACGTGTCACGACGCTGATGGATGTAGCTCGAAGTCTTCGTGGGAGGAAATAAAGGTTGCCAAAAGTTTCTTGTAAGACATTCACGCCTGGAACACACGCGAACGATCACGGTTCACACAGTAGCTAAAGCAAACGATGAGATATGACACTTTTAAAATTGAACAACAAGAACGCGGGTAGACAAGCAAGTATGTGTTTAATACAAAAGCTTTTGTCGTGAAATATATTGCAGGGATTTCCATGATGGATGTGGACGAGCAGAGGAACAAGATTACAAGATGTTTCGAGAATGATGATGATGATGAAGGTGATTCTGCAGTTTTAAACAGGGTGGAACCAAATTCATGCGTTTTCGCCAAGGTTATTAAGTAGCTACGTAAAACATTGCTTCAGCAAGTACTAACTTCGAAGTTGCAGTTGCAATTTAGTGACCAAACGGTTCACAGAAAAATTTGAAAACGATGGTAAGGGTAGCAAATGTCACTGTCTTTAGTACAGTTCTTGAAGTTGAAGTGAAATTTCAAAGGCGCTATTTTCGAAAATACTCTGATGCCGAATGCTCACATTCTGTGATGAAGTTGTAGTCTCTTGAGATTTATGTTGGACGAACTACATTTTTTGAGGTTGCTATTTCCAGTTGATGATTTCATTCCAGCATGACAAGCACATTTTGGCAATGAAAAACGTCGTTACGTGAGTTAATAGCTACACAGCAACAAAGATTATTATAATGCATTGTTGGCCAGCTTTGGTTTTGCCATTCAAGATGTGACGAGCAGAACTATACAGTTGCCTCCACAGTTCAAAACTTGGCCTTTTAAAAACAGCGGAAAGTTCGAAAATTTAGAAACGCTTGTCGAAGTATGTATGAAACCGAAACATAAATACCCCATTCAACTTTGGCAGACGCACATTTCAAAAAGTACCTCGAAATCGTCCAAGACAGCTTCTATCATCAAAACGGAAACTTAAAAATCCGAGAAGCGTCGTTGTTGTTACACGGTTGAAGAAGCTCGAAGATAAATCCGCCTCGTCACTGGATTTCCATTCATTTGTAATGAGACGGAATTTTGAAGATGGCTGTGAGTGACGGTATGATGGTGGTGGTGGGAGAAGGGATGATAATTTGGCCGGCATTCTCAGGTGTGTCGGACAGAGTACAATAATAGCGCGCGAAATGCGAATTGTCATGGGTGGAAAGCGAGAAGCGTCAGTCATGGAGGCGCGCGGTTGAACGAACGCTTCTTCGCCCGGTTCTTTTCAGTGTCAAGTTTAAAATACATGACTGCATTGTGTTGCTGCTACACCGGAACAAGTCTTGTTCAACAACCAAAATTAATACAACAAAAACGCTAAAAGTTATTCATTGCCGTACAAGAAGCTCAACTCGTTCAGAGCCATTCAAAATCTTATGGTGTTTGAAAGGTAACAAGATGAAATTATTTATTTACGGCGCAATGTCATGTGATGCGGAGGAAAAGTAATTTATGTTTACGCGTTCAGCAAAGCTTCGTATGCTATGTTTGTTTCGCTTGTTTGTAAGTAAACTGTATGTATGGTAATACAGCTGTAACAAAAATGATTCCAGGTGAAACGACTAAAGATTGTACATTCTCCAGAGATATTGCTGGCAAAACGCTGAAAGCGTCAGGCTGGAGTTGGGATACCAAGAACCTATGGCATTATTTACGACTACTTGTCTGTTGACAGGGAAGTGGGCTCAATGAATAAGTTTTGCTTCTGCTGGACTTTCAGCTGGAGAAGAAACCAGTTTTGGCGGTGACGGACGTCCGTATGAACCGAACCAATTAAGAAATACTTTTGGTACTATTTTCAGCGGCAAGTTGTTCAGTTTGGAATGTGACGAGGGACGGAGATAGGACGTGCACAAAGGGAAAAAGGATAAAAACAGACAAAACATGAAGAAGCAAAAGTTCAGGACCGAGAAGGATGAAAGGAAGAAAGACCGGAAATGGAGGAGATGAGCGAGGTAAATGGGCTGAAATTTATGAAATTGGAATGTCAATCACGGTGAGAAATTTGCGAGGGGACTGACTTGAGGAAGTGAGAATTTTGGGAGAAACGTGAAACAAGTTAAGTAAACGAGGGTGAGTTGGCGCAATTAATTATGATGAATTGGTACATTTTTGTCCGACAAGGAAAATTATAGAGCAGGAACAAGAATGACGAGACGGAAAGAAAGAAGGAGAGAAAATTGCTCATTGTTTTTTAAAGAGCGTCGTTAATGGATATGGCGTGGAACTGGCCGGAACAAACGTCGTTCGAAAAACTTTGGATTTTGAAATTTTCCAATGCAGAATTAAATGCTGAACCTTAGCGCCGTTTTCGTTCTTACCTGAAATCACGTACAGTTTGTTCCAGATATCTTTTGAGCACCTTTGTATATTTTAACTCTGAATTTTTGATTTTTGACGTTGTAAACAGTGAATTTAATGTGGAACTTTCTAATCCGAAAAATAGGGAGGTAACAAGCAAGAAATATGGCGGGACTCCCTAGAGCGCCATCTACGCGATGACCGCAGAACTACAGACGACTTCAGTTTTAGTTGAGGTTGAATCCCACCTGTGACGCTCCCATCGGTCTCATACCCTTACAACAATATGCCTTCATTCTTGGAACGTTGTTGAGGTTTCAAGTTTGACCTTCCATGTGAAACCCAAAATTGACAAGCGTCAACAGGTATTCATCGAATTTCAGAAAGAAAATGTTGAAAAGAAAATATTGAAACCAATCACAGGTGAGTTTGTCAATTGTAATCTTCTGCTTGAAGGTTTGCAGTTATTGGACCATGTTTAATTTTGATGGAAAGATGAGAAGAGGACTTGCTTGAGATTGGTCTACAGATTAAGCTGTTATGACATGACGATTTGATGGATGGGTCGACGGTAGACGTGTTGTTGGGTCTACAAGCTCAAGTTTGAACTGTGCCGTATGATTTGGCTATGATTGATCGGCGGGAATTTAGACGTCCTCGTTGGGACTATGATTTTTAAGCTCCGCCTAAATGTGGATCTAAACATTTTGGAGTTTCGTTTAACCATGACTTTGGAACTTAATTTATAAGCTTGAGCGGCATTCAGCTTTTGCATAAAAACAGTTTCCTGCAAATAAAGCGTTTCGATCAAAAACCGCCCATAGTGTGGACGGCGTCAAAAATTTGTTTTTCAAACATCTCATTCTTTGGCCGAATTTAGTCATCACAGTGACGACGACCGTGTAAAAGTGAATGACGTGACAATTTTTTGAAAAGGCAATAATGGCAGCACACACATTCACATCCGCTTACAAAACCGTACAACTGCTATATGGACATGTCAACCATTTTATAAAGGTTTAATAAGATCCGCTTGACTTGAACGAGGCAAAAGGCCCTTTTGCTTCATGTAAAATGTTCAGTCGCCTGCATATTTTTCCGGAAGAATAGTAAAGCTCGGAGGCTTATCTGCTGACTGACTTCAAGTTACTTGACTGACGGCTTCACCGGGCTGGTACATGCCAAGCCTACAACTTCAACTAAAATCCGCCAGCCTGAACAAACATGGGAAGGACTACTGCTGTGTGCATTTTAAAAACTTTTGAATCCGTATAAGGCCCAGGGAAGAATGATGATGAATTTAATTTGGTGACAACGGAACAAGGCGAGTTAAGCAGGATGGTTTTGTTCGAAATGAATTCAAAGTCGGTCGTTGGTGGTGGATGGTCTAAAAGGGCTACTACTGACGGGAAAGGGCTGCAGGGCTTATGGAGAATGTGTGGCCCAAGAGTGACTTGGATCAGTCGCAGGATATGTGACGCTTATTGTGTATTGTGTCACTTGTGACTGAATTTTGAGCGTTGGAAAAAGACGGGATGGGAATAGAAGAGACTTGAGACGCAGGATTGAAATACAAGTGACATGGATGGAGACGGGGTGAAATCCGGCGTTGTGTTGTTGTATAATGGCGGACAAGATACAATAGTGAGCCAAGTGGAGGACAAAGGAGAGGATTTTTGGAATAGAGGGAGAAATGTCATTAATTTTGTTGTTTACTACAAAAATGACACTTGGTGCTGGGTAAGGAAAAATTTCACTCTTGTATTTCAACGTAAGTTCCGAAAGAACAAGGATCGCAAGCAAGGATTTTCTTGAATTGCCTGTCGGCTTGCTATGAACCTAGTTTGGTAATTGCTATGAATGCAGGTTTTGAACACCAACTGAAGTGACGGAGAGCCAGTTTTGGTCTCGAAAACTCAAGGTTTTGTCTGTGGATTGTATCTTGGAGATTGTGAGAAAGAGAGAAAGAGAAATTACAAACCTTACCTGTTGAATTTCCACGTGTCTTCCTGGATTCTTCGAAATACAAACAGCACTGCCAACTTCACTAGCCGAAAGCAAGGCTCCAACTGTTGAAAATGGAAGCAGAATGAATACATGGAGATATATTTGAGCAATGCTGTATCTGAAATTCCAATCAATTCTGAATTTGAGACGGATGGCTGTCAATCAAACATTGAAAACAAACTGGTGCTAAAATGCTGTGATTTAGTGCCGTTTGGAAGTTGAGCATGAATCTAAAGAAATATCGGAAGCTTTCTTTGGTGGTAAATCAAGAAAATTCTGAACCAACTCGAAATGCAATTATGATGTGTTGTACTACTGGAACAGAAACGGAAATTACATCGAGAGACCTCAGTGACGTGAAGAGCTGTCAAATGCCGGGCAGTTTCAATTCGGCGGGCAACAGCCGCCCATAATTTAGCCTCTCATGATTGAAGCAGCAAACCCTCTGATGGAAATTTATCCGAAAATGACAAGGCGGGCGGGTGAGCGGAGGAGCAAGTATTGAAATGGAGATTAGCGGGTATCAGAAGCACGACACTTTCTCCCGGGTCTTTACAGCGGATCTGACGACTCATCGCTTGATTGCATACAAGGAACGTTTTGAAACATGGGCTATGCGTACTGTGTAGTATGTAGAAAATAGACACACGGGAATGGTAAAATTCGGTTACTTCTTGTTGTTGATCGAAGCGGATGAAAAAGAGGGTTGCTGCTACATACAAGAGGGACGAATGATGGGGCTACAACATGTGCGACTCTTTCGGAAGCAGACACCCGGGACGGACGTGTCAATCAGACAAAAGGTCATTCATCATTCGTATGTCAGAGTGTGTCGCTGCTGTTGTTGTGTTTACATGCATATGGATTCAGGAGGGTGACTGCGACCAAGGAAACTGGATTCATTCGGATTCTGGGAAAGTGAGCCCGTGATGGGTGCATCTGGTCCTGTGTTTTTAGACCTTGAGAAAAAGATGATGGCGGAGCCAGATGCTGCTGGGGTGGAGCGGGTGAATTTTGATAGGTTCAACGTGATTTTAATTGGAAATATGAAAGCTTCAATTCGAAATTTTATCGCAAAATTAAGGCTTCGAAGAAATAAGAAATACTAAGAAGAAAGACTCGAGGAGTTGTGGAAGCTAACAAATTTTAAAGTCAAATATTTTGGAAACAGCAGGTTTTTAGACCAAGTAAAGGGTCAAAACCGAACCAACGACCAAGGTGAGCCATCTATGTTCAGACTCGGCAACGAAAAGATGATGGATGATCTGAAGAAAGAGTTGAAAGATTTCTGTGGCTTTCTTATGAGGGTAAGTACAGGTTGGGTTCGGGTAAGGAAACGATGATTTATGTATTACATTGTTTGAGAAATGGCAAATATGCGGTGGTTTTGGAAGTGGACGGAAGACGGCGGGATGATCGAATTTTGGGCGAGGTGGGAATGGGGCATTTTTAACATGGGCTCAAACGAAGCTGAAGTCTGAATTGCTCATAGATTTAGAAGCCGCTTGGATAATATTTGGAATTGGAACTACGGAATGAGAAAGAAAATTTGTTCTGGAGAATTTGTTCCTCAGCAAATAGCGCCAAACATAACTGGTGTGACTGAGTTGATGAAGGTGTCAAAATTACCTGAGAAAGCCTCAAGGATCACCCGGCAGTCAGTCCCTTCAACCTCACCTCACAAAAATTATTGCTGACTCGACATGACTGGCGAAAATTATGTGATGTATTTATGACACACGGCTGCTTCTTCTTCGAACGAGACACCACCGCCGCTTCTCAATCTCAAGCTCACTGAGGTGTCTACAAACAAGCTTCGATTCTACTGCAATTGCCATGCAGGTATATGGAAGAAGGAACGTCAATAAGCGCGCTACGTGTTAGAAACGCTTGTTTCGAACCGTTGTAAGAATACCTGTAGATACACGATGACTGAGGCTGAATACGGTAAAATAAACACGTATAATTGCCAAGGTTGTTTTTGAAAAGTTGAACAAGCTTGAAACTTATGGCGTTGATTTCAGGCTCCGTACAAATATAAACTATGAGATTGAAAAAAATCGTGATGAGCAGCGCTTTGAGCTTTTTGTTTCGTCATTTGTTCACAGTTGGTGCTCATTGGTTGCTTTGTTGTTGAAATGTTTCTACTTGTGGGAATTTGTTTGCTTGATAGGCTAAAGAAAACAAGTTTATTAGTTTTGGGAAGACTGGTGGACTTTTATGGGCATGTAAGGAAAGCACCGACATTTCTCAAGACTCGCTGGGTATTGTTGGTTCAACAAGTTTAGTTGTGCTGGTTTCAAGGAATTTTACTTTTGGCGCCGAATGTGAATGTGCCAAAAATTGGCAGGATTCAGGAAAAGGTTCGAGATGAACAAAGGCACCATATCAGAGTCACAAATTTGTAGCATTCTCAAATGTCAAAAATCAGGTTGGGCAAAACCCGTATGTGATGAGTGATGAGTGAATAACAAATGATGAGCGAAGATCATTAAGATAACTCTGTGGCGATTGGCCATAGTGAAATTTTCCCGTGTATCAACCAGCATATCACAAGATCGGCACTAAACACTTTCAAAATTATTTTTAAAGTTTTGAATTTAATTTTTAAATGCAGCAGTTCATGTGGCTGAATAATCTGATTTTGACGTCCAAAACTTGGACCAACAGAATCTAACTATGAAAATATTTCCAATCAAAAAGCTCGTGTGTGACCTTGACACCTGATAAACAGGTGTTGCTGTAGCATTCTAAATTGAAAAAAGCCAATGTTTGGAGCCTAGAATCAATACTGGGAAATTGTTAGGGTCGCTACAAGCAATTTTATTTTCTATTCTTGGCCAACACCAGGGGGTGCGAATTTCACGGGTGGTGTGAGAGTCCTATCCTGACACATACACAAGTTTCAAAAATTGAAAATCCTGAATCAGCCGAAACTAACCTTACAGAATTAATACTTGTAATGTAGCCTCAAGGCTGGGTCACCAAGAAAGGGATGAAAAATATCCAAATCAACTTGGCGATAATAGACAAGGTTTGGCGGTGGCGGCCGCCGGCGATTGTGTGTGTGACACGGGGCGATCATGGAAATAATGATCATTAGTTATAACAACAACCTCAATGTCATTAGCGTTTGGCCGCAAGGAAAGAACACACAGTTGAGCATTGTTGAAAGCATTGTTGAAGCATTTGTGGGGCACAAGTCGCACAAGTGTGATCTTTGTATGCTTGTACAAATTTTTGGGTGGCTTCCCAACCTACTAATACGGCTAATGCAACTTAGTGATGGAAAAGCAATAAAATTTCACTTTTATTGTAAACACGAGGATCTGATGCTAAATAAGGAGCATTGCGAACTGCAGGGTGCAAAAGGCTATTTTGGAGATCACTTGAAATGAGGTGGGTCAGGGCACAGTTGGAGATGGAAGCAGCAGGAACGGCAATTCAAGGGCTTTTAAATGGGTGAAAGTTTTATCAAAAGGTTGAGAACATAACTTGATGTAATTTCAATTAAAATTTTCACAACTTGGCAGCAGATTTTGTTGCAAGTTGCCGAACTTTACATGAATATTATTTTCGGTTAAGTTCCTCGAATTTTGGGACTTTACGTCATAAAAGTGTGAAGGAAGTGCCGGGACAGGAGCGGAAAAAGAGAAGTAGACGACGACGACGAGACAATGATTAATAGTTGTATGTCTTGTTGATGGGGAAATTATTCTGCGGGAAGGCAACTTGTACTTTTGTTGTTTTGCTATTCTTGGAGCTTTTGTCTTGTTTCGAGAGGCGACACACGGCCAAGTGTGAGAAGTATTTGTGCAAGTACTTGGAAAAAAGTCCCACCGCACAGAAATATTGATGGTTGATGCACAGTAAATTAAAGTTGTATGGATGGAGTCAGAAATGGAGCTGGAATGAAGGTTAATGATAGTAGAATCAATGCCAAGATCAACTGCAAGTATGAGTTCTAAAAACGTACACATACTTTAGATCACCTAAGGATTTTTCGAAAGTCACGGAAGTGAGGCAAAAATTAAAGAAAAATGTTGCACTTTTCTGATGCCGTTCTGCCAAAAAAATAGTTTTGGCCCCAAATCTGCAGTTCTTCTTAAGAATATCTTGAACGTTTAAAAAGCGTTAAAATTTTCGAAAAAATTCGCATCCCTTAATACTTTTTGTACTTGGACAAATGGGGAAATTGTTTCCGGTGGAAGAATAAAAAGGGTGTCAGAATGAGCGAGGGCATTAGTTTTTCAGCAGTCTTCAAAGTCGAAAAAAGTGAAGAGAGAAAGACGTAATAGGATGGACGTAGCAAAGACTCGAGTACTTTTCGATGGGATTCTGACAGGCTTTAGTGGAACAAAACAAGTTACTTTCCGGGACTTTTTTGTACGGATCGAGTGACCCGGGAGTTTACTTAGAAGAGTCGGGCTTTTCTGACCAGTCCGGGAGACGTAAAGTTGGACGTTGAAATGGACGTTGGTGTTGTATAGTGGTGGTTTTTTCAAGAGTTGATGCAAGTAAGACCGTAAGTAAGAAATGGAGGAAAGCGACTTTTCTGTTACGTCAAAATGGACAAGACATGTCGATTTTCCCAGCAAGAGCGAAAGAGAGAGAGAAAAGAGAAGAAGAACGGATCGAGTTTTTTCCAAGCAGCTCTTACAAGTCAGTCAAAGTTGAAGACGATGATGAATTGTTTTCTGTATGTACGTAAGTTGGTCGAAACGCGTTGATAAGTATATAGAGAAGTCACGTGGATTAGCAAGATGAGAGGCTTTTGATGTAACGTAAAGCGGGAAATTAGCAAGATGGGAAAGGACGGGGAAATACTGGGAAAAACGTAAAAGTCCCGCGGGAACCGTGAGGAAAGGTGGAAAATAAGGGAAATGTGCATCAGGTTTTGTGGAAGTGATGCGTTGGATGGTGGCGAGATGGAAAAGAAGATATAGCGAAAACATGGCTATTGATAAAGGCTACAGCGAGACTGACGGAATAACGAAGCGGCTAATGAACAAGAACAAGGGAGAGGAAGAAGACAACAAGCTTCAAGAAACTGTGATTAACAAGACGTGGTGGAAAGACTGAAGTGGATTTAACGAGAGTGAGAATTTTGAATGAAACTTTCAAAAATGGTTGCTGAAATTGATTTTAAAATTCTGAAAGTTTGTAGAGCGGATGATATAATGGTTTTGAGGTTGATTCCAATGTCTTAATACCTAATAGTTAATGCACTTGTATAAGTACGCGTAAAGTTCAAAGCTGCAATACAAAGAGCCTGAGATAAAGATGGCGAAAAAGTGTGGAAAAGAGGAGGAGTCAATTGGAAATGTGGGAGATTCTTCAACAAAGATGAGCGTAAGAAAGATGCATAAGAAACATACGGCAAATTTAAAATTACAGAAACTATAGCGGCTTCTTTAACCTAACTTTTAAAAATATACATAGCTAGAAACTAGCATGAATTTTTTTCTAGGAAATCGAGAAAATTTTGTATCCAGGACGAAAAAAAGGAAAAAGTGGCTGGAGAATAGATAAGAGCCCAAACCACAACAGGTTTGACGAATGGGTTGCGAAATTAAGCAGGACTTGTGATGCATATTCATGATTTCCATGGGGATGAAGGCTGGTCCCTTGAGGGCTCAGCAAAATGGTGGCAGCGGCATGTTTGGCGTCCGTGTGACCAAAAGAGGAATACGGTTTGGAAATATTGTAGAAAATATGCATCTGATCGAAAAACCTAACCACCCACAAATTTTTATAATGTTCAACTTTGATGCCGGTTTTGGTTTTGCTATGTTTCTAAATGAAATAAACAAGATACTTTGTCCTCTGTCTCCTTTCTACTTTAGACGTCAGAATACGATACAGAACTCGGTGTAGTACTTTTGGTAGACTATTTTTGAAGAAGACACTTGGACCAAAGCCTACCAAGCTGGGAATCCGACCAGATGTTACGGTCGACACGGGTCAGAAACAACCCCGACTCTGGCTCAAGGCATTCCGTCTCTCTGTAATTACTACCCGAAATGCAATGTTCCAAAACCGGAATTTCGGCGCCCTGGTGCATTCCATGCATGCAAGCTCGGTTGGTTCTGCCCCTTCAAGAAACTTGTATCCCTTTTTGTATCTCTCAAGTTTGCTAGTTTAGTTATTAGTTGTTGCTGTGGGGAAACTTGTGCGTTTAGTTATTAGTTGGATTCCATAGTTTTGTTGGTTCCTTGTTGGCTATTAGAGAAAAAGGGAAGGCAGACGGACGGATAGATAGATGAAGAAGATGAGAAAAAGATGGCTGGTGGGGTGTGCCAATCATATTTGGGAAAACTCTGCATGAAACCGAGCATGAAGAAGAAGGGAGGGAAAAGTAAGGAGAACATGTACCGAAGACTGACAAGTTTCCGATGGAACATGGTGGCTGGGAAACACATTTTCCGAGTCGGCAGAAACATGTGTGTCCAAAGAAGGGTCAAAAATTCAAGTCGGAGATATCTCAGGCTCTCATCCAAACTGACTGACTGAGCTTGAGTCAAAGAAATTAATTTGATGGAAATTCAGTTTGAAGTAATGTAATCCGCCCGTCGATTGACTGACGAGTTGTGATGTTTCGTGCAGATTCTTTGATGGCGGTTACGTGATTCAGTGATTACTGATTGACTACAAGAAGAAACAATATGAGAACAAGTATCAACAAAAATATAAACCTTTGCCTTCTTTTAGCTCTTTTGAAAGAAAGCATGAGTGAGTGCCGCCGCCCAGGAGAAGAACAAGAAAAGTATTAAAAGGAAACGAAGAGGCTGACGGGCTGAATTGCTGAATGGAAATCATAGCAAAAAGATATAAAACAGGGTGGCACCGACTCACTGACTGACTTTGGTTTTGCCGCATACACATTACGTTCAAACATCTATACAAAAATAACAAAATATATGGCGAACATGGGATTTTCCATGTTGCTTTTTCGATTCGGCATGTGTATTATTTGTTCAAGATGAAAAGAAAACGGACTGAAAGGGTTTCATGGCATCGCGGGCAGGCGAGATGAGCTTTGATAGATTCAAACTGACTGAAAGAATATTGAATAAATTATATAGAGATTCGGGCGGTGTTGTGGTAGTGATTCTATGCGTAGGAAAAAAATTGACGGTCAGTCAGCCAATGGATTAAACATGAGGCGATTTTGAAAATATGTATTTGAGCAAGTGACGGGACGATCAGTTACGTTAATGAATTAAAAATATTTTGTCTGAGTCTAAATCCCACTAGAATTGCCGATTCAAAACTCACCTCAAAATCCAAACTAAGGGTCTGATATTACGCGAAATAGATGACAGATTTTTAGTCTTTCTTCGAAAGTGTGGGGCGAGAAAAGTTGGAAGACGACGCAAGCACACAAAACTTTTAGTTCCTGCAAGAGCTTTCCTGCTTGTTCTGAAAGGATAAAAGAATTTGTGAAAAAACAAGTGTGTTTGATACTTTGGAAAAAAAAGTCTGAGAGTAACAGAAAAGAAATAGGTTGGGTTGACGTGGGCTGAGCACATAGACTTTGGTCCTGTCAACTTGTCAAACTTTGAGGGGTTTGGTTCTGAGTTCTGGCAAGCTTCGGCTGTTCTTTCTGTCTCCGATATCCATTCGGCATTTCATCGAAGGTTACATTTATTTTCAAGAAATATTACAAAGCAAAACAATAGATTTTTTAAATTTGAAATCAAATAATTTTTCGGAACGGCACTAAAAAGTTGCATAAAATTTCCGCTGTATTTTTCCCTGGACGCTTGAAACTTGAGTGACAGAAATGGTCCAAGTTCCCACCTTTTCAGCTAGATTACGCTTTCTAAACGGCTCTTCTTCGGGTATATACAAAGCGCTGGCTGATGGAAAGCAAAAGAAGAAGGCTCATGGGTTGATTCAGCTTGTTCAGCTTGTTCATAGCTCCAACCTCGGCGGCCGAGAGCATAGAATAGCTTTTATAGTTGGCAGGCCGGCTTGTGTTGTTTGTGTATGGAAGGAACGCGGACAGTGGCAGCTTGAAGAAGAAAATCCATTAATCAGGCTATCGAATAATC
>JAQGBJ010001182.1:0-25689 GCA_034698345.1 Sphaeridia pumilis | reverse complement strand
CTTTGCTCAATCATCCGAATAAACCAATTTTCTCCCGAGCACTGTCCTGTCAAAAACACTTTACGTCCTTCCATCCATCCATAATCCAGTTGCCCCTTGCCCAACCAAAGTCGCTGCCACTGTGAGAGAATAATGATCTTTTGAATACATACACAAAGACTGGAATACAGACAAAACTTTTTTCTGTTTTTGGCTATTCGTATATGAACACTTTTTTTCATCATGTCAAACGCTGGCTATAATAGAAACGATTATGTCTCTTGTAAATGTAGGCTCTGGTAGCGGTGGGTTGTAAAGCATTATTTGTTCCAATGACTTCGATCAAGGCGTCCCCGGTTTCGGGACAAAAGCAATAAATTTCGTCTTTGATCAGCAAGGGGTTAACCTGAACTAATTACCAGAACAATAAGAAATCAGAAAAAATCATCGATCCTCAAATTAAACTTGATGAAGCTGCTCTGCTATAAATGTTGTGCTACGGTTTCAAGAATCTGTATGCACTGATTTAGAACAGCAAACCAACGGTATATGTGTGTAATTCGTGTTACAAATTGTCCGTCCAAGATGGGCAAAATTTAATGCTCGCTGTATATTCTGGGAAAAATCAAATCAAAAAGCGTTTGCCATATCAAACAATCTACCGTAGTCAACTATCAACTCTGAAAAGCTCACTCACTCAGTCATTCAGTAATTTGCTACAAGACTTTAGCGAGACCGACTTGTTTTTGGATGACTTGTTTTGTAGCTCAATCAAGGTAAAGTTGCTTTTGGTCTGTCTGCTACCTCGACAAGGCGACGGTATGATGTAACGCGGTTTGATATGAATCTGTGAATTTTACCGAAAATCAAACGCTGCCTGCTCACACGTGTAAAGCAAACACAGACCAATTTAATCGACAACCAGCTGCGGCATCGTCCCGCCTGATATCACATCAATTTGTGTTTGTTCAAATGCATATATAAAATGTATCCTCCGCTGTTATACAGATATATAAATATATATATTCAATATCAAATGCCACTTTTCAACTACAGATCCACCACCCGCACTCAAAAAGATTTTACCTGAACTGGTCTTATGGACTATAAATGAAACGTCGAGCAAGTATGAGAATATATACACAATGCGAAACCCATCGGCCACCACACGTCGGAAAAGTTTCTGAAAAGAAGAGATGGAATGAAGGCCGTGGAAAGACAAGGGAGAAAGAGAGTGGAGAGAAAGCGGAATAAACTAGGAGAAAGTCATGTGGAAAATATCCTTGCATATGTGTGTAATTATATTGACTAGTAGAGTTGAAATGAACAGGATATTGGTTTCCATCTACCTTTTCGGAGGCAAATTTCCATCTCCTCAAGCCACCACATATATCATCATCACATCCCCTTCAACCCAACCCGCCGAATCATAACATGCCTTTCAACGCAAATAAACGTAAGCAGAATTGCTATTGCGTCTGCTGCGGCTTTCACTTTCATGAATATTACCAACTGATCCTCTGCCAAAGGCGTGACCATTCATCCGACACAATCCCAATCAGCAAAATCTCTTCCAGGTACAGACACACAGAAAAAGACCTCAGCCGCAGTCAGTCAACCAGCCAGTCTTCCAGTCACAGCTATACACAGCAAAAACCCATTTTGTAGTCCCATCTAGCAACTGGTCCACCTTCTTCTCTGAGCAGCAATCCGACCTCAACTCGACAAGGACAAATCCCATCTTCCCAAAGACTCGCCAGCCTCAAAACAGACTTGGAAGAAAGCAAAGGAACATTTTTTCTTTTGGATATAGTAAATTAAAAAAGAGTCAAGAGAGATGGTGGAAAAGATTGGATAAGTAGTGGGAATTGTGACTATCTGCTGACTCGTGTGCGTGGACGGAAAGAAAAGCGACAAAAGGGAAAGCTCTTTTGTCCACCATAATAGACCAACAAGTCTCCACGCCTACCGTCGTAGAAACCTGCTTCAGAAAGAAATGTTTTCAACAACAGTTTCTTGTATCGATTTTCCACCAAAACATGTACACAGATGAGCACCACATAACAAAACAACAACTGTCGTAGTAAGTAGTAGCAGTCCTGCTACTGAATAATGTTCGGACATATAATCCATGTTTTTAGCCGGCCCCTTCCACAAGCTTCAAGGACCCTGTTTTCTCCAACTCCTTCTTGTCTTTTGTCTGTCAAGCTGGGCAGCAACCACCACCGCCGGGAGATTCTTCTTTTGAAAATTCTCGACTATAACAACAGCAAGATCTGCCTTGGACACCAAACTTTTTTACATCCAACCCTTCCTCTCTCTTTCTCTCCTGTCCTGTCCTATACATGTACAAGGAGAAAAGAACATGAAAAGACGTACTTGTCAAGCCGTCCTTTGCATTCTTTGTAACTGTGTGTAGAACTTGTTTTTCCAAACTTGTTCCAGGTCATCTTGTTTCACCAAATTCTCACCGAAATGCCCATGTTTATATGTGTTGGTAAAAAACGTAAATTCTTATTGATTTACAAGAAAAGAAAAACAATAGTATAGGAACCCCGGGGCCTATCTCGTCTCGACAAACACCTTGTTTCACGTCCTCCAAGTAAAAAGTAGTCGCATGCCCTGGGGACGACATGTACTGTTGAAAAAGTTGTTGCTTCTGCGACTACTTATACTTGTTTACCAAACAAATCTATCCTCGACAAAACTGTACAGTGACGAAAGAAATAGCAAACGGCCACTTACTTACACACATGGGCTCTTGTGAAGTGCGAAACTTTTTTTTCTCGAATCTATCACCAGTTCCCCAACAACCAAGTAAATATATTCATTCTTGTTTAGACGCCCGGCTGGAACCTGGCTAGCCGGATATAAGTTTTTGATAATAAATACGCTGGCAGACAGCACAAGACAGCCAAATTTCAGCTCATCCTTTGGGAATAAGGTGAGAGTGGCTTTTTCTTTGGAATCAAATGTTGGTTTGTGGCTCTACGTGTAGATCAATCCGGGCGCCCATATTACGTATATTTTTCTTCATAAACTCGTTTGGGTAGCGGGCAAGGAAGTAGGATTCAGAGAGTGAAAAGAACAAGAGAATTGTAGATATACGTGTTGAGGAAAGTGGATACTTTCTCCATTTGTTGTTGCCACACGGAAGGAGCGGACCGTAAGCCCTTGGGACCAGGCCGAAAAGCATCTCGGAATAAGAAACCGTAAAGTCCAGCTTATTTTCCCATTTGGCCGCGCATAAAACTTGAATGGGTATTTCTTTCCCCACACACGTCTCCACTGGTACAACATAAATTCTTTTTTTTTTTCTCATTCCTACGTCTTGGTCTTCTAGTCATCCTCCTTGCCTAATGCCTTTTCTGAACATCACCACAACACAACCGTACATTCAATATGGTCTGCCCGGTTTTTGTTTTTCGCCAAGACTCGCGCTTTATGACCAGCACCGAGAGCCCATGTATACACATTTGACTTTCAATTTCACATGTTCAACATATGCCCATTTCCGCCTCGAGATCTTCGACAGAGAAATGAAAGTTTTTGCAAAAAGGACTCGCGTGCTTCGAGTCCCGGCTCGTAAATCCACCTGACTTTGTCACGTTGTTTACCAACTGCTAAGAGTGGAAACAGAGTGAGCATTACAATATTCCCTGTAAATTCCCTCCCTTGAGGCTAACTACTAAGGAAAAATTCAACACATGCTTTCCATTTCCTAACCACAGTGAAAGCGGCAAAGACGGTGGTTGTACTGGTCCTGGCTTCCTGTCGCAATGGGAATAAAATCAAAAAAAAGAAGAAAGAAGAACCGGTCATGCCCACGGAAAAATGCATGTCGTGTGTATATGTATAAAACAAATAGCCTTCGGTCTAAAATTCAACATACCACCTCCCTCGTCACAACTTCAAATGCACCATTATACGTCCATTATATACATAGGCTTTCTACATGAAAATACCAGTAGTTTTTTATATGGCTATGAATTTTGTGGCTAGACGCTAGAAATCAAGTATTCAAAAAATGTACAATCCCTAGCCGGATCTCTGAGACCAAATACCACATTATCCTTCAACGCCGCGATGCACTTGGTGCATACTTACGCTGGTTGAAGGAGCCCGAAGTCCGTCGAACAAGTTGCAGTTGTCTCAGTCCCGTTTGGACTTCGAAGGCGAGTCTGAAGTCCATTTAAGCATATGCTTTAAATTCAAACCCTTTCGCCTCTTGGGCGCTTCATTAATCTCATTACAATCTGATTTAAACTTATAGGCTAAAAATATGAAGCTACATTTTTTAAAAATGAAAAACCAACAGCTACCAGTCTTCCTGCTGCTCTTCGAAAAAATATAGTGGCCCTAGGTTCTGTCCGATGAGTATACACAGGACTTTTGAATTTTTCTAGAAGCTTTGAGCCATGAATGGTGGCTAGCTCAAGTTAAAATGAGCATGTTGGGAGGATGCGGATGGTCTGAGATAAGCTGGAAAGTGTGTGTATGAAAAATGGTCGGCGAGGATGGAATCGACACATGCCGTTACATAGTGCTCTCTTCTCCGAAATGATTTGATAGTGGAAAGTCATGGGAGCGGAAGTGAATAATATAGGTAATAATATTTCACCGTATAAACCTAATTTCGCTCTTGACTAGTTCGATAAATTTGAAAGCCTCCCCCAAAAATTCTTCCAAACTTATTGCCATGTGCTTCTTAGCCAGATCTACATGAATGTATATGAAATCTACCAAGTATTAGCCAAGAAAATCGACTAACCTCACACACACATGTACAGTATTATCCGCTATCCCCTCGCTTCTTTCTTCAGTCGTTTCCGTTTAAACAACTAGTTTTTTCAACCGGGAAAATATCCGCTTTCTCCATACACACACCGACTTTCAGATCAGACAAACCAGTCCGTCCACAGTCTTAACTCAGATTTGGCATTTGAAGGGAGCAGGGGAAATCATGGAAACATGTATGTACATTCACACCAAGCAAAGCAACCACCCACATCCATTCCTATTACATGTCTCTCGAAATCTATCATTTTTGACGTCCAGTCCTTTCCACGTCAGCCTAGTTATTACACTCCATCTTTTATCATATCCACTTCCGCCTGTGACCATGGCCAACGACAGGGCCGCCCAAAATAGCTTTGCGCTCCTGCACTTGTGCAACGGGAACGGAAACAAACCAGTCGGAGAAAGCTGGTCCGCATGACCACGCCACGTTGCTGATGTCGATGAAACTACAAATGAAGAAGCTTTCCTGGATTCAGGCTAAACAAAAATCAGTAAAAAACGCCAGGTGAGAAACATGCCCGATGGCGATCGTACAGAGACTTAATTTTACAAAGTGTTTCTCTAATAACGGTTCCACTCGTATAGCTTGCCTTCAAGTCCGTCCGAAAAAATGCAATTACGGTAAAAGCTTGCAAAGTGTTTTATGCACCAGCATCTCTCTTTGTGTAATATGGATTTTATTGTCAAAAAGGCTCCAATTCGGGACAAAGAAAGATTTGAGCTTTTTGATCTGCATCATATTTGAACCTTATATCCTGACATTATGGCGAGAGACAAAAAATATCATGTGTGGATACCGACGGGTTAGCAAAAATATGATTGGATATTTGTAAACTCAAAAGTTGGAAGGGGTTGCGAGGATCCATGAAATAACAAAGTGCTATTTCGATAGGGTGACTTTTGTCGTTTTTTCAACCGGTTTGGCAGTTTTATTGTACCGCTTGATAATACGTCACGTTCTGTGTTTTGTATGCGATGTCTTCTTCCAGCTTGAAACTCCAAAGTCGCCAAAGCATTTTATGATTCTGACTTCAAAAGAGGCTTCTTCTATATATGCATGACCAATCTAAAGAAAGCGGATGACAAACTGACAACTTGTTCATAAGTTTTGAGTCAATACTGTCGTTTTGTATCCTCGGATGATCTTGGATTGAGTTTCCATTTCGATCATCATGATTTACAATAATCTAGATCTTTGTGCATGGGATTTACAAAGTGACTATACCTATTCTCTGAATCGACCATGAGTCACAATGACTTAGTTTCATCAAATTTATTTGGCGTATCATAGCACACTTGTAATAGTTGGAATGTTAACCCTTTGGCACTACTTATCACTAATAATCTAAATATTTGATTGTACATGTCAAAGGTCACGAGTTAAAAAGATTTTTCATAGTTAAAAATGAGCACATGATATAAAATATTTTCCAGCATTATTTGAGCACAAAGATTTGGTCGCACAGTAAACATATGTACTAAATCGATTGTCTTATCCTAAGGTTCATCGGGATGAACGGGAATACTCTTGAATACTCTCAGCTGGAAAGACAGAGATATTGGTGGTTGAGGAATGGATCATGGGACCTGTTATCGTTAGCACTTCCTCTGTAACTCTGTAACTATTCTAAGTAACCTACAGAACGAACTAGTGCGAATCGAACTAAAACATGCGAGATAAACCTTTTTATATACAAAATGAAAGACGAACTGTTTGACTTAGCAAATCGTTTCGAAGCAGACCTTCTTCATGAAGAATTTGTTCAGTTCCGAGCTACATGGTCGTTTCTCCGGTTCTTTATCCCAACATTGTTTCATTTTCTCATAAACATCTTCTGGACAGTCGTGTGGACGTTCCAACCGATAACCTTCTTCAACCATTTTAAGAACTTGCTGACCTTGCACTCCATCTCCGTATGGCACGTCTCCATAGGAATACATCTCCCAAAGCGTAACACCGAACGACCAGATGTCACTCTTGTGAGTGAATATACCAAAGTTGCAACATTCAGGTGCATACCTGTACAAACCAGCAAAATGAGGGTCATTTCAATGCAGGCAGATGATTATCCGGTTTGCAGAAGCTTGATTTACTCACCATTTGATAGGCCATCTTCCTCCATGTTCCGCTTCGTAGTAGTCCTTATCCGGACGCAAGACCCTCGACAAGCCGAAGTCGCTGATCTTTGCAGTTTGCCTGTCCTTCAACAGAATGTTACGTACCGCTAAATCTCGATGAACAACACCTTTCTGATCCAGGTATTCCAAACCTGTAAAAGGTTCAAGTACAAATCGTTATTTGACCATCAGAATTAAGAAAGGCATTAGTCTTCAGGCTTTGCATCAGGTTATCTTACCTGAACTGGCTTGAAACGCCCATCGTGGAAGGTCGGTATTTGCATCGATGCTTGGACGGTTTTCCCTTAGATATGTTTCCAGCGATCCTAGCTCCATAAGCTCTTGCATCTGGAATTAAATTTGAATTAACCTAAGCCCCTAGTAGTCACATAATTGAACGACTAAGTGTCTTACCATCCAAAATTTTGGCTGCCAGGAGATTCCAACAAAACGAACAATATTTTCATGTTCAAGATCCATCATGATTCTTCCCTCTCTCAAAAGCTCGTTTTGCGAATCCTCTGACAGCTCTTCCTTAAGTGTTTTGACCGCCACATGGATGATATTGTTCTCCGCATCAGTAAACATCCCTTTGTAAACATCTCCAAATTCACCTTCTCCAATCGGTTCTATTAGCTCGATATTTTCTTGTGGTATGTTATCTGAAAAAATATCAAATGCATTCAGGCTACAAATTCTTCGAAGCATCCAGGTGACATCCGAACCACTACAACTTACCTTTTGAGAAAGATTCGCGCCTGGGACTTCCAAAAACATCTTTAACTACTATGTCGTTCAAGTTATTCTGTAAGTCTAACGTTGGCACTGAATTCATTCGCCGACCATTTTGAGATCTCATTGGCGTTCGTTTTGGTAGTGGGGGAGGTTCGATGTCAGGTGAACTGACGGTAGTGTGTCGATGGTTCGCAAAGCTCTGGGTCGGACGAACTGGAACTTGAAGAACACAAGGAAGTCCGTCAGTCCATCTACTGTAATGATCTACGACAGCCTCTAATGAATCCAGATATGGACCATCGTCAATGTAAAACCAATGTCCCTGTTTTAAGAAAACTTTTAGTCGACCCAAAGCTGATTTCCACAAAGATATATTGATTTGCCCTTACCTCTCTCATTGCTTTCGACATGATTTCAAAATTTTTTGCGCAACCGTAGTACAATGTAGTAAGCACATAGTGTCTTTCAGCACCCGGCCTACTGGAACGCCGCACAAGAAAATAACACTTTGTGCGGTCATCATTAGCCTCTTGACATTGAAGTAGCAATTCCAATGCTTCTTTCCTTCCCAATACACTATGATACCAATCATCTCGGTTGGTACTGTAGGACGGTCTTTGGAACTTTCCTATCATGAAATAATTCCCATTTAGTTCAATGGAGCTACTAAGATCAGTTTTGCACTCCAAATGATCTTACGAATTTCAGCGATGGTTTCATTGTGGCAATTTTCTACCGCCAGCTGCACCGGGGTCTTGTCTATTTTCGTTCTAGGATAGAGAGGAGCCCCAGCCTCTAGTAAAAGCTTGACACAGGCAGAATATCCTTTTGAAGCGGCTTCGTGTAATGGTACCCAGCCTAAAATCAAAATCCAAGAATTTTATGAATTTCTCCTTCAACAGTTCTCAAAGCCTTAGTCAAAACTCAAAATCAAAATGTATCAAAAACTAGCACCAACATACCATCAACACCTCTTCGGATCTGCGGGTTTGCTTTTCGTTCCCCAACAGTAAGCAAGACTCTTGCTGCGTCGCAATGATTATTAGCACAGGCATACTATAGACAAAAACAAAAATAACAATTAACTGACATACCTATCAGCGAATTTTTCCAAAGAACTTAAAACTTCTTACATGCAGTGGAGTTTGGCCGCTTGAATCTTTGCAATCCACATACGCGTTGGCTTTTATCAATACTTTCATTATCTCAGTATGGCCATGAATTGCTGCCAAGTGAGCTGCGGTTTGTCCATCCTCATTTTTGGCATCAATGCTTCTGCTACCAGACTCCAAGAGACTTTTTACAACTTTGAGGTTACCTGTGGGAACAATAAGTACTTTTTTACACGATTTGACCTATCCAGTATACTATTCCAGTTCTGAAGTCTCCCACATACCCTCCCTTGTTGCTCGGTGCAAAAGATTCGTTCTTCCATGTCGTCTGCATTCTGGTGGTGGCGCATGCTTTACAACTGGCCTTCCCAACAATAGGTTCCGATCGTTGCTCGGTGACTGATATAACCGGATCAATTCGTCCAGTCCATGGTGAATCTCGTCTTGTTGTTCAGCTTTATAAGAAGCCATCGGTTAAATATGTTGAACTCGACTCGACGAAATCACAAATTTTATTTTCACGCTTACCTAATGAGAAAAAAGCGTCTTCCCCATGGCGAAAAATCTGCAAATGATGAATGCCGTTGTCCACAAGCACAGAAAGAGTATAGCTGCCGGGGTTGATTGAGCTATCTCTCACAAGAAATGTTCCTTCTTTGCCTGTTTGATCAAAAGTAAGGAAATCAGAATCCTTTATAGGTTAGAACTACAAGATTCCTAGAATTTTATTTGGACCTACCGTCTTCCAACAACAAAGCTTCCGCATCCTCCCGGCAGATCTTTCCATGATACCACAAGTCGTCTTCATTAACAGGCGTATTTGGGTTTGTGGACGACATCATCAACGGCTCTTCATGACTTCGTGAATCTTTCAAATGAAGACAATTTGATCACTAAAGAGCATTCTTAGTTAGCATAACTGTTTTGATTCAAAGCAATTCGTTACCTCTTCCTGGGAGTTGACTTCAAGAGCAACAGGTTTTTGGCAACCCTATAGACGAATGCCAAAGTCTTCACTCCTACAGGGTCAGGTTTAGAAACTGCGGTTGAAAACTGCGATTAACTTGTGGATTGTCGCTAGGATAACGCTAGCTGATAAGAACATCCCCAAAATTTACGTTATACTTCAGAATATTAGATATGTGGATTCTCTCCGCAAGCGATGTGTGTAGTAAAGTAAACAAAATTCACAAAGTCACTCAATAGTGGAATGTCATTGTTATCAAAAGTCTTGAATGTTCTTCTTCTAGAGTAATAGCTAAACTACTTTTACTATGAATGACTTGACATGTGCTTTGATTTTCATTAGCTCATGCATCATCCAGGAAGATGAACCCAATGAATCATATGGTTGTATGCAGATTTTAATGTTTTACAAGAAAAGTAGTTCTCTATGGGCCGAGCAATTCAATGGGCTTTCACTGTGCGCGCGTCTTTTTGAATGAAAACGACATTGCTTGAAAAACAACCAGCCACATCGCCGGCGGAAACACAGTCGGCGTCTTTAATCGTGGAAACAAAAGTGAAAATCGCTGGAATTAATTTCTTTTTGCGATTGAAGTGAACCGATTTCATGGAAACTATAGCTGAATATATGTATAATTTGATTGTAATCTATCACTAACTAAGAACGATTGGGAAGATAAGGCACAAAGTGACGAAGATTTTTGTTGGATTTGAATTGTTGTGACTTTACTACTGTAGGACAGTAGGATAACTGGTGAGTGTGCTTCTTAATAGCGATCTCTTTTGTGCCGAAGTCAGAAGAAGGATTCGGTATCTAACAAATTTTTTGTATTGTTCATAGGTTTTGCCCTGTAAGGAACTTCCTAAATTCATCACCGAAAATGCCACGTGTAATGATCAAAGGAGGTGTTTGGAGGAACACCGAGGTAAGGTTTCCGAATAGCCTACAGTTGTTGATTGCGTTATGCTCAACCATGACAATAATAATTCTGTGTATTTTTTTCAGGATGAAATTTTGAAAGCTGCGGTGATGAAATATGGCAAAAATCAATGGTCTCGAATTGCTTCGTTGTTGCACAGAAAATCTGCGAAACAATGCAAAGCTCGGTGGTTCGAATGGCTTGACCCGAGTATCAAGAAAACGGAATGGAGCCGTGAAGAAGATGAAAAGCTTCTGCATTTGGCAAAGCTTATGCCAACCCAATGGAGAACTATCGCTCCTATTATTGGCCGAACAGCAGCCCAATGCTTGGAAAGATATGAATACTTACTGTGAGTTTTTAACCTGTACTCTAAACTAAAATGTGATAATTATGGAACTTAAAAACTTCGTTTCAATTCTTAGGGATCAAGCGCAAAAGAAAGAAGAAGGAGATGATTCGATTGATGATCCTCGTAAATTAAGGCCGGGAGAAATTGACCCGAACCCGGAAACAAAACCGGCACGACCTGACCCGAAGGACATGGACGAAGACGGTAATGGGACTTTCAAGTTCAGATACAGCTGTTTTCACACCTCCTTTTAACGACGACTTATTGTTTTTCAGAACTTGAAATGTTGTCAGAAGCCAGAGCCCGTTTGGCAAATACGCAGGGCAAGAAAGCGAAACGTAAGGCTAGAGAGAAGCAGCTGGAAGAAGCTAGGCGGTTAGCGTCCTTGCAAAAGAGAAGAGAATTGCGAATGGCTGGAATTGACGTTAGGCGCAAAAGGCCTAAAAAGAGACAGATTGACTACAACCGGGAAATACCTTTCGAGAAGCAGCCAATAAGCGGGTTCTATAACACTTCAACCGAAGAGTTCGACCCCATGCATCCCGACTTTAGACGTTTGAGACAACAACAGCTAGATGGAGAAATGCGTAAAGATAAGGAAGAGGTAAATAATACTTAACGATAAAGATTAATGCCACAATTTCACGTTAGCCTGATACATGTTTGAACTTTTACTATGCTTGCAGAAAGAGCGTCGTAAGGACAAAGAAAAAGTGAAGCAGAGAAAAGAAAATGACATGCCTCTGACCATGTTACAAGATGAAGCCCCTCAGCGTAAACGAAGTAAGTTGATTCTCCCTGAGCCGCAGATCTCTGATCAAGAACTGGAACAAGTTGTGAAGATTGGAAAAGCTTCGGAGGCAGCTAAAGAGCTTGCAAGTGAATCTGGTAGCATGGCTTCGCAGACTCTGTTGAGTGATTACTCGCTAGCTGGAAATACAACAGCATCACTAAGAACTCCTCGAACACCAGCTCCCACAACTGATCGGATTATGCAGGTAGGCTTGTGGTTTTCAAAAACCATCATTATGCGTGCAAATGACGGTTAATACATCAACTTTTTTCACAGGAGGCCCAAAACATCATGGCTTTAAGTAATGTCGACACGCCATTAAAAGGGGGACTTAACACTCCCCTCGTTGAAAACGATACTCAGGGGGTAGCTGCAACGCCTAACACGATTCTCTCTACCCCTTTTCGAACACCGGCGCTGCTAGGGCCAGGGCAGAGTGTCCGTGCCACGCCGAAATTGGCTGCAGCTTCTTCTTCAACTCCAATGGCTACACCAGTGAGAGACAAATTGAATATCAATGCGGAAGATGACATGGAAGTTGAACTTTCTGGGAAAATGTATCAAAAGCAGGTATGCGTTCAAGGCTTCGCGAAATTTGTACACCTCATTTCTGCTCGCTGTGTTCACTGAATTTGTTTACCAGGTTCGTGAGAAGTTGAAAGATGGACTGGGCTCACTTCCCGCTCCCAAGAATGACTTCGAGATCATTATACCAGAGGATGAGCCAGATTCAACTACGACCATAGGGGAGGATGACGACCAAGTTGAGGATCAAGAAGAAATAGAGAAACGCAAAGCTGAAGAAAAGCAGAAACAACGTGAAGCTGAATTCAAGAAGTTATGTCAAGCAGTGCAACGAGACTTGCCTCGTCCTTTGGATGTGAATCATGCTATATTAAGACCTCCAACAGATCAGATGACGGACTTGCAGAAGGTATGCGAGAACTCATGATTAACAAGTTATGAAGTTATGACGACAAAATAATGTTACTTTTTTTCTTGTTTCTAGGCCGAAGAAATGATCAAGCAGGAAATGGTTCTCATGCAACATCACGACATTATTGTAGCTCCAACAAAAAATCATCTTCTTGGCAAAAAGGGCACGGCTAAAGTTCATAACGAAGAACAGCATCTGCGTTATTTGGAACAACACGAGTACGATGATATTGATGAAGCTGATATGAAAAAGGTATTGTAAAATAACATAATGTGTATACGACGACTTCAATATACAGTTTGGAGTATCTTATTTAGGCTAAGGCGCTTTTGGATCAAGAAATGGAAGTTGTAAAAAAAGGAATGGATCACGGCGAAATAACTTTTTCAGCTTACACCCAGGTTTGGGAAGAGTGTTTAGGACAGGTTCGTATTTCAGCTATATGTTATGTGATTCAAAGATTGATTCAAATTCAAAAGAAATATCTGATGATGTTGCAGGTTCTGTATGTACCGAACCAACAAAGGTTTACTAGAGCGAATATTACGGCTAAAAAGGATCGGGTAGAGTCTATGGAAAAACGTTTGGAACAGAATAAGCAGCATATGATGAAAGAAGCGAAACGGGCAGATAAGTTGGAGAAAAAGCTGAAAACGTTAACACACGGATACCAGGTGAAGGCGCAAACGCTGCTGAAGCAATTCAACGAATATGTTGATCTAATCGACAGGAGCAAGATCGAACTCTCCGCTTATCAGCATTTGCAAAATATGGAAAGCCGAGCAGTACCTCAGAGAGTTGGGGTAAGATTTTGAACCTGTTTGGTTATATGCAATGCATATTTAAGTTTGTACTACAATTTATGCGCCCATGATATTTGCAGGCTTTGGAGCGTGATGTAGAAGTTCAGATGGAAAGGGAAAAAGAGCTTCAGCAAAGATATAGCGACGCCCATTACAGACTAGAAATGCTCCAAAATCGCTTGCGGGCTGCTTCTTTAGGCCGTGTAGATTACCCTACACAGAATGGCGTGTGAATGCAGAAGATTTCTGACGTTTTATAATGTAATCTACTGTTTATTATTCTTGTTAGTTATGGTTGGTTTTGCGTAATAAACTCCAAAAATAAGTAAGAACTCAAGCCTTTACAGTGATACTTCAGCATATATTTATGACTTCTAAAATTTCAAATTGAAGCCCCCTCCTTGTCTTCTTCCAACATCTCCCAAGAAAAACCCTGCTGTATCACCGTCGTCGTCTCTCTGAAAAGCGAAATAGAGGAGTGTTAAGCATTACAACTTACAAATGCGGATCGCCCATGTAGGTGTGCTCAGCCGTAAATTATGTTCATACCAGGTCCTTGAATTGTCTACCTCCCGATGGAGGCTTTGGTGATTCTGGTGCCATCCTATGACCACCGGATTCGGATTTAGCGGGCCATGTAGGAAACACTGATGGATCGATTGGAAGGGGAGGCTCCTCAAAGAATGGATGTTTCAAAGCGTCTTCCGCCGTGATTCTCTTTTCAGGATTGAAAGTTAAAAATCTGCAAAAAGAACATGGAACGGCTTGCATTATAGCGAATGACAGGTTATGTGAAACCAAGGTTCTAAAGATCTAACATACTTGTTCATGAGATCAATGCCGGATTCACTCAGAATGCTAAACCTCGTTTTGAGTTTGTTGACTGGGTAATCAGCGAAGGTCATCTTTTGTAGCAACGGAAGCTCCTTGTACCCAGGCCATATTCTATCGTTCGGGGTACCAAGTGTCTACAAAATAGTTACATTTGTAGTTGAGTTATAACAGTAATACAGCTAACAGAAGAAGGAAAAAATACCTGGAATATCAGATTGAGTTGATTGGGCTCGCTTTTGCCTTGAAATATTGGTTCCATTTTCACAAGTTCCCCGAAAATACATCCTACGCTCCAAACGTCAATAGGGCACGAATATATCTGTTCAGCAAAGCAACATGTCTTTATATTTTGGGAAAACTGCATGAATAGCTAATGAAACCAAGCAGCATACCTTCTGTCCCAACAGAAGTTCAGGGGCACGATACCACAAAGTCACAACGACTGAGGTATACGCTTTCAAAGGTGATCCATATTCTCTCGCTAAACCGAAATCCCCAACTTTAAGAATGCCCTTAACATGGAAAAAGTTGTGAGTTCATGAAAATAATACATCAGATTTAGCATGACTGAAGCGAATCTTACTTTGTGGCTCAGCAGTAGATTGGAAGTTTTCAAGTCTCTATGAAGGATCCAATTATCGTGCAAGTGTGCAACAGCTCGAAGTAACTGAATCATAAGGCACTTCACTTCACCCATCATAAACGCCTGGTCCTTCTTCCTCAAAGTCTCCATCAAAGACTTCAGGTCATGTTCTACGTAATCCATAACGAGGAATATTTTATCGGTGTTACTGCCAACGACAATTTCTCTCACGGTGACTATATTTTCATGTTGTGCCTGAGAAAGAATGATACAAGTTTTTGTTGATCCCAAACTCAATTTAACAAAAGATACTAACTTTTTCGTCTTACTTTCAGAAGTGTATTAATTTCTCGTAGTGACGTGATAGGAAAACCGTCTTTCTCTTTCTCCATTTTCAGCCGCTTCAATGCTACCACTTCATTCGTCCTTTTGTCTTTGGCTCGGAAGACAACACCATATGTTCCTTCTTCGATTCTTTTAACAACAAAACAACAATTACAATATAATACGCCATTGGTTATCAGAGCAAGAAAAACTCATACCTATTTAAGAAGTGAAACTCTTCAACTCTTCGGCAACCTTGAATAGCTGGATAATATGGTGGCAGCAAACTAAGGGCATCCTCTGCTTCTTTAGATCTAAAAGATAGAGGCATGATTTTTTGGCATTGCAAAAAGGAAAGCTCATTATGGGTTATGAACTTACTCCGGTATATCAAGTACAGCATTGTCCTTCATCTCTTGCTCAATGGCTGATGTTTCAGGAGTCATCCCGTTTGATGCTGCATGCGTCGTATCTAGTTCTGGCTTCCCATTTTGTGATTCTTTATCCGATCGAGACGACTTGGATGCCTCTGATTTAGAATCTCCCTCTACACAGAATGATAAATCAGTCAAGATAGAACTCGATAAGAATGTCTACTATCCACTAACAAGCTTACCACTTTCAGACCCGGAATTCTCCGAAATTAGAGAATTCGATCTTTGAGAAGCACCTCTAGCTCCACCATCAGACCTCGATCTATCGTCGTCTTCTTCTCCATGAGTATCAGATGCGTTAGAATCTGAGTGGGGATCTCTTGATCGGTCATCATCGATTTCAGGAGAACTTTGTTCTATATCTTCAACTTCAGGTAGAAAACTTTGTTTTCGCTGGGGTTCCTGGTAGTCTTCGTCTGAAATTGAACCCATAGCCTCGGCTTTGGGTTGTTCAGGAGACACTTCCTTGTGCTGCCTTTCGTGCCTTTTAGTTTCTTGACGTTGCTCTTGTTGATTCCGTCTAGCGATCTTGGCGTACATCCTTGCCTCTTCTTCTTCAACAGTTCGCCGTTTTTCTTCTCTATCCTCCAATGTCTGACGTTCATCTGCAAGAGTAAGTTCTGATTATAAATCCATGCAATAGAGGTTATTCTGAATCGTGAACATAATAGTTACCCCGTCTGCTATCATATTTTCTCTTATGCTTTCTGTGGTCGGAAGACCCTCTTTGACGAAAAGCTCCACTTTCATCATGTCTGCTCTCGTGCCTAAAAAAGTCCAAAGCAGTTTGGAGCTGATTATGGATAAAAGTGCTAATAAGAATGAGCTACTAACGACAGCAAATCACTTCAGCACTCACCGGCTAGAAGAACTTCGGCCCGGATTCCGGCTTCGAGAATCTTTATCTCTATGATCCTTTGATTTTGATCTACTGTGATGATATTTATCTTTCTTTTTATCCCTGGAATAAGCTTGAGGTGGCTTTATTTCAAGCACATCACGATGATCGTCATCAGAAACAAAGCTGCTGCGATAGAACAAAACCAATTAGTTATAGCAATCACTGTACATTTTTTAGCACACCTATCATGTATCACGTTTACTCACCTCATTGTTCAAGAGCTTTTTACGTCACTCAGAACATTTACGAAAGTACACAAAGGTACTGAGCTTTCCAATTCGAATTTACTTCGACCAAAGCCACAGGAGATTACTTTTTATCGCTTGAATAGTCGGCTAAATTAAATCAAGCGTTGAAACTCTGATGTTTCGTTCTCGGTCATCAAAGGTGTACGCCGGCAGTGACCAAAACGCAAAAGTACGACGAAAAGACAAATATCAACTATAAATGTCGTGCCATAAAATAAAAAGCTTTTGTACTTTATGGATTTTTAATTTTTCGAAAATACAATTTTATCTCATGTATAAACAAACGAACCGAAAAACTGCAACAGATTCTGCTAGTGAGAGAGGACGTTCCATTCAAACGAATATGAGTTTGCGGGGAAAGACCGTGGTGCACAAGGATATCTGTAGGTTTATAAAAGAACCTACATGCCAACTACATACAGGTTTAGCATTTCATTGGCCATCGAAGTCGAACAATTTTTAGTCAACATGAAAAAGTAAAAAAGCAGAATTTAATTCAAGTCTTAAAAGCTTCTTCCATCATCGTGGTTTATTTGCTGAGCTTAAAAGCAGCCTTAAACTTCGCCTCCACTCTTCTGGGTACGCTGCTAACAGAACTAATGGTCTAAACATCACATCACTCGTTTGTAAAAAGTTTTTACGATTATAACAAACACAAATAAATTACATACTGTACGATTACTGATAACTTTAGAATTATTTGACAACATCAGTCATGTTCTAATGCCTGTCAATATTGCGATAGTAATGATTCAAATCAGAACTGCTGTATTGAAAATACTGCAAGTAAGCCGCGGAAGCAATCACTTGCACATCAGTCATAAAGTATATCAAATTTAACACGATGATTCTGACTTTGGGGATAACTTGAAGACTGCAGGAATCAGGCATCCTTTTTCCTGCCATGCCGAATTTTCTTCACGTATGCTTCAATCAACTCTCTGATCTTTGATGGATTTATTTCTCCGCTCTTGTTATGACAAATCTGCAAAGACAGAAAAGATCGTTGCATAAATGTATACCTCATAAATTCACCTAATTTCATAATTTCAAACGTTTAAGGGAAACGCATACCTTTGGAACTGCTCTTCGAAGAATATCTTTATATTCATCTTTTGTGACATGCTTCTTGCTATAATGGGGCTTCAGAGCTAACTTGACTTCTTCTACAACTCTTTCTTGCCGATTCAGCTTTTTGAGGAACTAAAATTGAATCATATTCCAAGTTAGGCCACGTACGTGAAATCCACATATTAAATTTTGGCGGTTTACCTTTTCCTTCACGCGCAATTCTACTGCCGAGTTAGGTACGTCTTCTGTTAGCCGCAGCTCTCCTTCGGTAAGCTTCACAACCTCTTTTTTGTCTACACACAAATATTCAAGTTAGTTAGACCATGGACGTAGGGAGAACCGGACGTTTGAGTTCCTCCAGACTATATACTTACGTTTTTTGGACTTTTGCTTGGACTGGTTTCCACCTGGTTTGCTCTTTGATTGTTTGCCATGTGATTTTACAGGAGTTGAAGATTTTTTGCTCGTAGAACCGAATAGCGAGTCAAACAAGGTTCCTTTCGGTTTGGAACTTCCCGATGTTCCCGCGCCGGAAGTTGAAGAACTTTGAGGGAGAGGTTTGTCAGTTCGGCCGACAGTCTCTCCGTTTCCTCTGTCTATGGGTGGTTCAAACAAATCGTCACCATCGCTGCTGTTCGGTGAAAACGGTGAGTCTCCGGGTGCAGTTTGCCCTGTGCCTTTGCTTCTTGAGTGACTGGATTGAGCTAATTGGTTTTTAGGAAGCAATATGTTCGTATTGGAATTACTGTTCCGTGAATTAGTGTTGGCTGCATTACTGCCCCCAGGCCCTTGTTGTTGCTGGCGTGCCGCAAGAATCGGCCCATAAAGCGATGCAAGAAGATTCGTTGTGAACACATTTTGGTTAACTCCGGTTGGGAAACGCACTTGCTGAACCTGAGGTGCAGGTATCATCAATGGCGGAGGTACTCCACCAACAGTTAAGTTTGAGTTCCCGAACAAGTTGGTCAAGTTTCCTCCTACGGGTTTATTGTGGAAGAGACCAGAGGATGATGACTGAGAACTACCTGCATTTACTGATACGTCATTTCCACGTCCGCCCACTGAATGCATCGGAGCTGTGGTGTTGGATGGGAGCGGTGGAGGTGATCCAGCAGGTGAATGGGGTTCAATATCCATATTATCGTCATTCAAAGGAGAGCGAGAAAGGCTACGAGATTTCCTGCTACGAAGGAGCCCATTTTCCTGTTCTCTGGCAGTATTGGTTGCATTACCGAGTCTCACGGGTGTAAGATTGCTGTTTTCGGAAGGAGAAAGAGAACCATTGTTCAACAACTTGTCGAGTGATTCATTCTGACCTTGAATCAGTGATCCATCATTGATTCCTGGGAGTTTTCCAAAAGGAGATTCGCTTCTTCCAGGTCTGTCCAAAGAACCGTTAGAAGTTGCTCCGTCGTCATTTTTCGATCCCTTTTTGTGCTCGCCATCTTCGTCATCACTAAGAACAATAAGAGTTGGAGATAAACCTATATTTTGTTCCTGTATAGGCGATGTTTCTAGGTCAATCAGCAGCGTCTTCTTCAAAAATTTAGGCTTTCCATCTCCCTCAGTCTGGCTATTTGTGCGAGTGTGTCGGACACGCTTATTCCGTTTCTTCTCCCCTTCACTGTCGTTTTTAGATGGACTACTATCCTTTGTTGCATTCACAGCGGTGTTCTTCTGGAAATTCAAACTAACAACTATACTATCTCCATCCGCGAAAATCGCTTTTGCAGGGGATATGGATTTTTCCTTCCTTCTCTTCCTTTTCTTCTTATCCTTTTCTCGCTCTTTATCCTTGTCCTTGACGTCTTTTACTTCAGTCGGTTTTTCTTTAGTTTTCTCTGCTTCTTTTGGCTTCTTCTTTCGATCTCTTCCTTCAATTCTGCCTTTTTGGCGCCTTCCCCCAGGGCGAGAGGAGCCCGAAGAAGCGCTTGAGTTAGACCTTCGACGAATTTTACGACGTCGCGAATTATTAAAGCTAGAGCTTCGTCTGCGGCTCCTAAACGGGCTTCGAGATCTTCTGGTTTGAGAACCCCTGCTTCGGGAACGTGACCTTCTGGGCGATGTAGACAGTCTTCGGCGCCTTCGAGCCCGTCGATTAGATCTGTAAACAAGTTCCACGTCGTTAACTTAGTTCACAAGTTCGCAACAGACAAGATGAAAATTTACTTTCGTCACAAACCTTGATCTCGAACGTGAACCACGAGAGCGAGTAGAACTGACGCTACGTCTTGGTCTGGAATTTATTCGTTTTGTAGCTCCTCGATCTTTAGAATTGCTTTTGGATCTACTTCTGGATCTCCCTTTCTGGGATGAACGTGGTTTGTCTTTAGCTGGCCTTTCACGTTCAGATGGTTCTTTAGGCTTTTCAACTCGCTTCGGACTCGCTTCTCGCTTCTTCGGTGTAGTTTTGAAATACTTCTCTTCGGGTTTAGGTTTTCCGTCCCTTCGGTAGACACTTCAATTAGTACATGTACAATGATTTCCATATCACGGTTAAAAAATTCGGTCTTACCGGTAATTTCTCTCCTTGGCGGAATGTGTCGGCTTTTTCCAAGAAACACTTCCGGACTGATTTTCTTCTTCGGAAGAAATTTGTCCTGCTGTTTTAGGATCACTACTGTTGGGTCTTTTTTCAGAAAACAAAAATCTCGTTTTATCTTCTTTGCTCTTACGTCGCTTTTTTCCCTTCTTCTTCTCTTTTTTTCGTTTTCGTCTTTTCTCAGGTGAATCCACTATCTCACCCTCTTCAGCGTTTCCTGACAGGGTGGAGAGCTTTCGTCTCTTTGTTCGCGAAGGTTCTTTCTCTTCAGAGCTCTTACTGCTTTCATCAGACTTAGACTCGAACTCACTATCACCGTCAGAGATGGATTCTAGCACAGATGTCCGAGATTTTTCAACCGATTTCGGTTTTGGCATTCCTTGATTATTTGAAGCAATTTTTGTAGTCGACTTAGATATGCTTATGAACTGGATGTCGTCGTCTTCTGTTTGACTCCGTTGAACGGTGTCAACAACTGCAATAGAGTCATCTGAGTCACTATCGGCATTAACTGTTGCGGCAACATCGGTCGCGGAGACTTGAGGTACTGATACTGCTTCGTTGCTTTCTTCAACTGTTTTCCATCTGCTAGTATCTGCTGATTCAATGACATTTGGATGTATCGGTTCCGAAGAAGACTGTTCCAAAGCCACCTCGGGTTCGAGTGCTCTGTCTTCAGTAATTTCACTAGTAGTGTTATCCTGTTGAGTATCTTGAACTTCCTCTTCGTCAGAACCAAAAATTTCTGCGACAAGGGACAGTTTTGGAGCACCATCTACAACCTCTTGGCTTTCTTCATCCGAATCCTGCTTTTCGTCTCCGAAAGCCTTCGAAATTTCCAGAGAGAAATTATTTGACGTACGTGACTCCTTTTTCGTTACACCCCTTTGACGTTTGATGAGCGAGCTGATAGAAACTAGCTTGTGCCGAGTAGGAATAGAAAACTGAATTTTTTCGGGTGCTGGTTTCTTATAATCGTCACTAGGCATAGGAATGGAACTCAAGTCAATTTCTTCGGCCTCATCAGTGCTGCGACGACGAGTGGATGTTTTCGATGCTGGCTTTTGTTGCTTCTTCCTATTGACGCTAAGCTTAGCACTATGTTCCTCCTCATCGCTGGATGTTAGTGGCTGAGAAGGGTCATATTCTTCCTTCGTCTGCTTGCTTTTGGAAGATTCAGTCTCCTGTGAAACTTCTTCCTCGTCACTATCGGAACCACCATCATGAATAGCTGACGGGGGTGGCGTCGAGTCAGGCAACGGAATCGAATCTGGGGACGGAACGTCATCCAGGCAAATCTTAACGCTCTCATCAACACTCAGCTCAGCACTCGGCTCTGGCAAGGAACCGGAATGATGAGTCTGAGCTACAGAAAGGAGGGAACGCCCTTCTTCGTCAATTAAAAGTTCACTGTCGCTGCCTTCTGGACCGTTCTTTTGATCCTGTCCGGTGTTTGAAGATAATTTTGCGGATTTTTCAATGTCTTGACTAGTATCGTCCGCTAAAATCAAGAAGATAGCTTGTTATTTTTTTTGTTCTTCAAAATTAGATTTAAACTTGTTGAATACCTTCGATATCACTGTAAGTTCCCTCATCTTCATCCACGTGTTTCTTTGACTGAGACTCTTCCGGTTTTGCCTTTGATGGGGAGTCATCTGGTGGCGAAGATGCCTGAAGAAATTGTTCATATGCTCTCGCTCCACTTGGATCATTAGCAGCTGGAGGTGAACTCCAAGAAGAACCACTATCACGTCGAGCAGTTGAGCTGGATTCTTTACTATAACTATTAGCGTCCCTGTTAATGGCGTCATTATTGTTTGTGAAACCCGGAGTTCCGTGGCTATTGACATCGTTACTACTTGGCGAACCCGGCGTTCTGCGAGCACCAGAATCAGGAGAGCCCCCAATTCCGTTGGGACGGCTTCTGCTGCCGTTGGCTGTGCTGTTGATTGAGTTGAGATTTCTCAGTGGATTGCCAACTGAAGGGATCAGTGTCCCATCACGGTTCACATGGATGTTACGATCCGTCAGCATAATCATTTGGTTGTTCAAAATAGGTCCCAAAATATCCGAACTATTCTGATGCATGCTTCGAGTAGAAGGCAATGATGGCTTTACAGGCGCATGTCGGTGGACTGCGCGAGGTCTTGCGACGCCAACTGGTCCATCGTCGTCAGAACTGCGAAACAAAACATTCTACTACTGAAGTTCTTGCTTAGGAGGTTAGTTAATATGACGTTAGTTTGTCCTTACTCGACTTCCACAAAATCTGCCAAATCATCCGAGGTACTGAATATGCGTAAAGGTGTAATGCCAGCTTGGTGCCTTAGACTCCTCAACGCCGAACAATTTGCTTCTCCTCCAGCCCTGGTTCCAGCTGATCGACAAGTAGGTAAACCGACATAAACTTGACCAGGTCTGGGTGGCACTATCCCTAACTGAACGGCCAATCTTCCCTTAGTTGTTGCTGGTCGGCGATCAGTAGCTACTCTACTTCGCTTTTTGCCCTTCCTGGTCTTTCTCTTCCTTTTCCGTCCACCTCCAGCTTTTTTTGTGCTTCTTCTCCTGTACGTTTTCTTCTTTGTCTTCGTCTTGCCTCCTGACCTCCTGGTCCCTTGGCTTCGAGGGACAGTAGTCCTGCTACTCTGCTAGTAGAATTAAAAAATTCGAGATACACACAAAAAGAATGCTCAACTTGATCTTGAAATTATTTCAACTTACGGTATCAGGGGTGGTTTGCCTAGTGGCATATCTTATGCTTTCAATTAAGCGTCTACTCTGACCAGTACGAGGTAACCTCAATTGTCTTCTAGTTGCCCTCGGCTGTGATACACTGGCTTCGTTCGCTGATGCGATTCGTTGAGCTTCACAAGTTGGACAGTACCAGTCTTCAATTGGAACATACTCCAAGGGAGGTTCCAAGCACTCTAGGTGGAACCCGAGATCACAATTGTCACAGAGCAACAGCCTATCCTCCCTATCACAATGTCCACAAATTTCGCAGTAAGTAGGATCAGTATCATAATACTCGTCAAACAAAGCCGGGTTGTCCACATTCGATACTTCTACATCCACGACGCGAACAACAGGTCCGCTCACATCCTCCTTAACTAAGATGGACGAGAATACTTTCCGATCTACTGGACAGGTAGTGACTTTCTATATAACAAGCAAAGATATCACTTCAGTCAGTACATTCATATTAAAAATCATCAAATGTCGTCATTCAACTCATACTCACTTTGGACCATTCTGTTAAGCATCGTAAACAAAAGTAGTGTTCACAAGTTTCCGGCAGCCCTAGTTCTTGTCCATGGAACTTTTGAAGACATATTGCACATTTATCAGATCCGCCATCACTCTCATCTGAAGATACACCACTGGCACCAACTTCGTCGCCAGCTTCAGACTGTTCTGATTCGGATCCATCGGATTCGCCTTCCTCTCCATCCTCGTCACCTAAAAAGGCAGAAAATCATTACCCACTGCCAAAAAACTCCTCATCGCATTTATATTTAAGATACTCACTTCCAGACACATCAGAGTCTTCATCATCAAATAATGCTTCTTCTTGGTGGTTATTCTCATCAGGCTTTTCGTCCATTCTCAATTACCGAAAAGAACCCTACAGGAAACTTCTGGAGTGCTTTGTACCTGATTCAGTCAAATAAATAGAAGCATAGGTTAATAATCACCGTCGAAAACACAATCAACCTGAGTCATACATCATCAAGTCCAAAGTCTATCTTGACTTACACACACAAATCCGCAAAATACTTGTTAGTACTTCGCAACTACGAAACCTACAATACCGATTCACAGGCTCATCGAAACCTGCAGCTTAATACTGAATCTGGTAACACCGCACAATTTGAATGTGTAATATTTTTGCCGGATTCACAATCGGCAACACAAAATCTCAAGACTATTTGCTACCTGCTAAACTATTTATATGTGTACACAAAGAGGTTCTTTGAAACTGAAAAGTCCTTTGGACTTTAAAGTTTTTGGCAATAATAAGCCGAAGCACTTGATGTTGTTATCGGCAACTACTAGCAACAATGTTTACAGTTTGACGGCTTATTATTATTGACATTATAGTCTTTTGCCCAATCAAATGAATGACTGGAAGACATGCAAAAGAATTATGAAAATCACAAGCTTCAAACGACAAACCCAAAGAGCACTAAAGCTCAAGCCTCAAAGACGGAATCTTCTTATTACGGCTACTACTACGGCCAATCCGCATCTCTGAGTCCCAAAGGATGAACAAGAGATTCCCAGTATGCATTACATACCAATGCTGACCCGGTAAAGCATAGGCCAGGTATATAGCCCAGCTAACAAATCCCTAGTATGTACGACGAAAACGTATAGGCCGTCGGTCGTTTTAGCACAGCTCGATTGTCCCATGATTAAACATGTCTGAGCGAACCATGTCTTCTGACCAAGAGTAGACTGGGGGAAATCTTGAGGCTTAGCGAGTGTCTTCGATTGTCAACAGAGGACGCTATACGCGAGACAGCATACAGCGCTTCAAGTGGCTTGGGCACGAAACACGCTCACTGTTGCACACACTCGGACCTCTAAACATACGAAGTTGAACACCTCGTGGAGATTGTGGTGTGTGGTGCGGTGAAGTTTTTCCGTTTTTCGAAACTTTTTTCGGATTTTCCAGCGTCTTCAAACAAAAATTCAACATGGGTCGTATGCACGCTCCTGGGTAAGTTTCCATTAACTGCAATTTTGTGAGAAAACTGTGTGTAGAAACTAGTAATTGTTCCGTCAACTTCTGAAGCTGACTGAGCCGGCAAAATGTTCAGACTTTCAAAACAGAAGAATCTAGTTCACAATTTGAAAACTTGAATTTTTGGACTAGATCATGTCTTCGTAAAGATGAAATGCGATATTTTTTATAGACGTTTGACTAATTGATGCGATTTTAATTGCAGAAAGGGTATTTCCCAATCAGCCTTGCCATACCGCCGAGGAGTCCCTACTTGGTTGAAACAAACTCCTGAAGATGTCAAGGACCAAATTTACGTTCTTGCTAAGAAGGGATTGATGCCATCCAAGATCGGTGTGTTTTTGATTATTTTGGTGGCAAGTTTGGAGCGCTAAATAAATCCGATTGGAGGATTGACGATCATTTTTCCGTTATGCAGGTGGAATTCTCCGAGATTCCCATGGAGTTGCCCAAGTCCGTTTCGTCACCGGAAGCAAGATTTTGAGAATCC